>JANHGN010002393.1:234160-262894 GCA_024605025.1 Megaceryle maxima
TCCTTTCACTCCAGGCCTTTGTAAACAGGCCCTCTCCAGTCTTTTTATAAGCTCCCTTCAGGTACTGGAAGGTTGCTATTAGGTCTCCCCTAAGCCTTCTCAAGGCTGAACAATCCCAGCTCCCTCAGTCTGTCAATGAAACATCATAGGTTTGAAAACCAGGACGTGGTATCTAAGGTTGCAATAAACTGGAAAAGAACTATTACCGAATAGATTCTTGGCTTGCCAAACCTACAAACTTTACCTGTATTATCAACTAAATCAGTCTGGATTTTGTATAGTTACATGCTCTGTTGAAAGATTCAAGTGTCCTCTGATGAATGACGTTGTCACCTTGATGCAGAGAGCAGTTCAGGGTGTCTGCAGAGGGTTATCAGGATGTTGTGCTTTATAGGACCAGGGAAAGACTGAAAAAGTGCCTTCATTTTGAATAACTGTCAAGTCACTAATTATGGCTAAATGGTAGGAACTAATAAGAAAAAAAAAACCAAAACAACTTAAGTTTGACCTCAGAACAAAACCCTTAGTACATCAATCTGTGATTCAATATCCTGATATGGATAGAGGTTTTAAACATGTATATAAACCCTGTTTTCAACAGGGCATAAAGGTCATCTCTGTAATGCACTCATAAATTGATTTTATAAGTTTCATCCAAGTTTATTAGGGAACTATACTTCTAGGCATAACAAAGCACAGGCATGGGAATGAAAACAATTACTGACCATGTGGTCACTATGGCATTTGTTGTTCTCTTTAAGTTGCTTTTATTGCATACCACTGGACTCCTATTTTCTCCTTATAAGTATGTCTTTTTTTTCAGAGGAACTTCAATAAACTTGTTTTTTCCATTTGCTGTACTTTAAAGCTCTCTGTGTTTAATAAGAAATGGTCATTAATTATTTTCTGACTAACACTGTGGTCCTTTGACTTCCTGAAAAGCGTAAATAAATCCTTGAGGCCAAATTATAAGTATTTAATTTCATTGGAGACATCACAGAAATGTAGAATCATTAAGGTTGGAAAAGACCTCCAAGATCATCAAGTCCAACATTCTACCCAACACCTCCATGACCACTAAGTGTTACTCAGGGTAAGGTATATTTAATGTTTGAAAGAGTAGATCTCTGTGGCATGGTTTATCCATGCTTAATCACCCTGGTTGCAAAGTCATGGCTTCTAGCTTTTCTGAGAGCCAAGTTTAATTAGTCTTGTGTCAGGGACCAGTGTCACATACAGTGTAAGTGACACACAGGGTTTCTCTCTCAGTTCTTTAACATTTTCAATGATGAAACACTGACTAACTTGTGATAGCTATGAAGCACTTGTTACTGTTTCAGAGCACAAAGTTGCTTGTTGCTTTAAGTTGGTTTTGAGCGCCTGCCCAGTTGTATGGTGCAGCTGGCAAGACAGACCCATGTGGCATGAAAAAGTGGGCACAAGTACCCACTATCAGCTGTATCACTGCTGATACAGGAGAGAAGTTGAGAGAAAGCAGTAGGTTTTGAAACTATTGCTGATCTTTGATGTTCTGGCCTAATTTGCTGCCCAAGGCTCCCAACTACGTGACAGTGCTGTACTCCTTTCCTCCTCATTTTACAAACAAAACTCCTTATCTGCTTATAAAATGCAATTAGGTAAGAGGCTGTTCAAAGATCTAATCAATTTTTCTAAGCAAATATAATATCAGTGGTACTTATTAAGCATCCAGAATCAAATAAAAAATGCTACTGAAACAAAGAAGAACAGTGTAGAATAATCTTCCCTTTAGGAAAAATACTATACATTTTGGTAGAAGAAGCAATTGAAACTTTATGAAGCTTTCAAATCATTTGACAGTATTTAGAAGAGAATTAATTATATACAAAACACAAAACTCTGCAAACTTCTTGAGAAAAATACTGTCCAAAGCTGAGGCTCTATGTTATAGTATAGCCTTTTACACTAATCTCCCTCCATACAATTATATTTCTGTATTCCTGTCCACAGTTTCTCCTCCTTAAATTTTACACTGATCTTTCCTTTTGAGCTGCCTCATATATGCTAAGCTAAGATTTACATGGTAGTTACTTTAAGTTTACTAATTAAATAGTTGTTTAGTTGTTCTTCCCTTCATGCTTAGAGCTGATGTGTTCCTCTGATGAAACTGTATACACAAGACGAGCCAAGCAATAAAATGTGTACACATTAGTAAAAACCAAACCAAATCAAACTAAACTAAATGAGATAAATGGATAATGTGCTTCAAATGAAGCATTAAGACATAATCTTTACTCTGATGAAGTTTCATCAGGCTGCTTCTTGAATGGCAGGCCTTCTTTTCTAATGAGCAGGTCATTGTACTGACAGTTGCTGAGAGTATTTGTACAGTATTGCTCATATTCATAATTTCTTTCCAAAGGAAGTGAAGCTTTACATTCTGCCATGAAAGGAGGATATTGCCACTTTTAGCCCTTTTCTCTATAATGGTGCTGTTCCATTATATGAACATGGATGGTAAAATGTAAAACTCTTGCTTATGGGCTCTTTTTGTTTCTCATATCACTTCTGTTCCCTTTATGTCCCAGATGTCTTAACTTCTTTGCAACTATATACATATGCATATATCTCTCTATGTCCGTATCAGCTAAGGTATTAGAGATCACTGTGATGGAATTGCTTAGAAGATGACAAACCAAGCCAGTTTTAAAATATAAAATAAAACCTCAGCAAATTCATTAATTAATACTATTTTTGTTAATGGTTCATTCTTTTGCATCATTAATCATTGCTACTCATACAAAAAGCTCAGACATTAACACTTATATTTTGAATCAGCTGTAATATACAGTACCATAGAGATGACACCATACAGCAAGTGCATTCTTTGGCAATTTGTAGTCCTGGAGGTAATCAAGCCAGGTGATCAAGCTTGAGATCTCTTTGATAAGCATCAAAGTAGGCTGTCTTCTTTCATCTCTGTCTTTCCTCTTTTTAGTGCTCTTTTGCCTCTCTCCCAGAAGGGGTGATCTTCTCTGCTCCTGATACTACGTATTTTTTCATCTGCCAGATACTCTTCTTGTGCATTTGGCAGGATGTCCTGCTTATTTGCAGTCTCCTGTGCTTGTCTTGTCCTTCAGCAACTTTTGTGTCTCCTATACACAGCTACACTCATTGCTGCCCCCTTGGCAGTTAGACTGCTCATATATTTATGTGCCATCACAATGTTATGAAGTGTTCATAGACTGTGTTGGTGATGCTATTTTACTATATTTATACTCAGATCCAAGGTTGTCTCATATTAACTATATCCTGACTAGTGCACTTTTAATCTGTAAGTATTGCAGGCCTGTGTTTCATCGACCAGCCCCATGATTTCAGCAGTAGGGATGGAGCATTTTGCCTCTTTGCTGAGGCAAAAACATGGATGCTTGCATCCAAGTCTGCACAGGTCCTTGTCCTACCACATTGCTTAAGATAGCACAAAACACTCAGGTCTAATCTCAGATCTTCTGTACTGAGTCTTTTCTACTCCTGGCATTACAGAAATTACTTACAGCAAGGTGAAGGACTGGATTCCCTTCGGTGGTGAAGGGAAGTCAGAGGTGTGTGATGGAAAATAGGGGGCAGTCCTTTATCACCTCTATAGCTCCCTCCACTTTCCAAAACTCCTTAAAACCGTTCTCCCAGGAAGGTGAACATCATCATCACTGTTAACCTGAGACTTTGAATCTATTACCTGCCTCAGAACAGAAAGAAATTGTGTGGCTGGGTCAGAAGCTGGTTGCAGGTCTCCAGTGTCCTTGCTGCATTACCATACAGCCCACCTTTGTCTAGACCTGTTGGGCTGTGACTGTCTTCCCGGGGTGACATATCCTGATGACGGACAGGGAAGCTGTTTGTAGAAGAAGTTGTGCAAGTGCTGTAAACTTCTGCATGTCTGCTGATTGCCAAAGACTCTAGCATTTCCTGCTTACGTGCTGCATGAGCGTGCAAGGACACCCTGAAGTTACACTGATGCAACTGAAAAGAAATTTGATCTGATATCTTCTGGGAAGGCTCCTACCCTGAAATAAATAACAAAGTCCTTTTACATGGTATTGTTCCAGACATTTTCCAAACAGGTCTATCTTTTGTGGCAGTTGAAACACCTGGAAAGATTGAACAAAGCAAGTAAAATGGAGGTATAATCGCTGTTGTTTTATGTAATGAAATTCAAGCTAGGATGGCTGGACATGGCGTGCTTTTGAAAACACAGATGTGGAGGAAGCCTCCTTCTTCCCTTTCCTGCATGTGCTTGAGGGTTACCCAGAGTGGTGCCTCAGACCTATCTGGGAGAAGTGACACATCCAGGACTGCTCCTGTGCTTCAAGTGAAGCATAATTTCAGTTGCTGAGTTGGATTTGCATCAGTCTGGTGCAGGTGAAAGCATGAATGTGCCCGGTTTGTGGGCAAAAGGCTCAAAATTACCAAGAACATCATGGAGGACTCATCTATATGCTGCACATTCAATTTCCAGTCAATGTACAGTATCTATTGTACTTGGTCTTTTGTCCAAGGGGAAAATACTCTGGTACTTTAGTTTTTGTTATCCATTAAAGATGAGATCATGACATGTTTTTTCTCTTAGAAGGAAAAAGAACCAAAGAACTAATTCCGTGCTTGCCAATGCTGTCAAATTGACTAAGAAAACAATGGAGAAAATAACTTGAGAGCTTGCAATAGTCACTTAAAGAGAAAATTACTAGAAAAATTCAGGTAACCCTTGCTTCATCAGCAATCTTAAACACCCAGAGCTGGTGTCAAACAAGAGTGGCCAGTGGCTCTTGCAGAAGACATGATTATGTTCATCCAGGTGAGGCTGGTCAAGAGTCTCAGCTGCAGGTTGACTGTGTGTTTGTTACTATCTAGCAGGAAACTCTGCTGACCCTTGGCTTCTCAGTTGTCTTCTCACATGTTTTGGTTTGTTCTGTGGTTGCAGATTGAAACCTTTTTTTTTTGCATTTGTTCTCTAGAGTTTGCAGTCACCACATGAACCGGGTGAGCAATAAAAGAGTCACACCCAGCTCATACTAGTGTTGGGGCTCTGTCATGTGCCACTTTTAAACATTAGTGCTTTTGTTAATCTCCTCCTCAGACAGGAACAAAGACATCAGGAAAAACATTAGAGTCCTGCAAGATGCAATGTCAAATAAAATCAATTACATTGCCTATGAGACACTGCTTATCTCCAAATACTTATCCCTATGTAGAAATACTCAAAACCATGCCAGATCATTTGCAGACTCTTCTATAATTGGCCAGAAAACTTCCTAGTGGATAGTAGTGGCTAGAAAATGCTTATTCAATCTATGTTTGCTTTATTATTTTTGTGTTTTAAATTAATTAGACATTTCAGTAAATATTGACACACAAAAAAAAGAACATTATTATAATTCCTCTTTGCTCACATAAATCTGTCTTCCTGCTCTCCCTGAAATGGACATCTTCTTAAATTATTTCTAAGAGGCAAGTACACTTGAGTTCCTTTGACGTAAAAAGTCTTTATGTATGACACAGACTATGCGCTGACAGAAACTTTAAAGGATTATTTGGCACTTAATTTATGTTCCAGAACAATTGAAGGACTGCTGAGAGAGAGACACTTTCTTGCCCCAAAGAGCAGTAATGACCCGTGTGGATCCCCAGGACCCAGCTGCATACACTGAAATATTTTCTTAAGGACTTCTGCTTTGGAGTCACTCACTTCCAGTTTACTCTGCATTTCCTAGATATAAAGTAATAGCACAACTGAGCTGTTTGGCTTCCCTTGAAAGACCTTGTGAAGGTACATGAGAAGGTATAATTAAAATAGCTGAAGGAGAACTCATTTTCACAGGCATCATTAATTAATTCAACATCTAAGTTTGACTTGAGCCAATTTGAAAGTATAAAATGAAAGTAATTTGTTTAGTCTGGGAAACACATGCAACAGTTTGATTGCCCTTATATAAGGAACAGATGCTCACCCTTTTTCTGCATTTCTCTTTTGAAATCTGACCTCTTGAAAGCAACTTGCATATAGATAAGAGTTGAACATTGTAATGTCTTACCCTGAGATTGTATACTCAGTGACTCCAGAGCAATGCCTCCCCTACCTGTAAAGAGTTTGAGGAGATCTGCACATAGAGAGATGAGGTGGAAGAGTGTGTTCAAAGAGGCTTAAGAGCAATGTGTAACTCTACACCTATAACTCTTAGGTAAAACCAAGTTGAGACAGACTGGTGCCACTGTGCCATGGAAGAGATTGAGGTGTTCAGTTGTGCCCCCACATTACCTGTGTAATCTGCAAGGGGCTTAAAGGATAGGAGAGTGGATTGGTAAGATGTTTTTTTTGTGCACTCATCTCCTTTTGATCTCAACCAGCAAAATTTTGGGTTGCAGAGCCCTCACTGCACTTGCACATGGCAGGGAATGGTGACATCCCAGCATAGCTCCCACCTAGGCTGGGAGGGTTAACACTTGCTCTCACCTTGGGCTTCTCCTACCATCAGTGGACAGAGTTAATCACCAAGGACTGCACCCTAATTGAAGTGAATCTTTTCCCATTCATGGTATAAAGACTGCAAATTATATGCAGTCTTCCTAGGTCCAAGTCAACTAACTTGGCTAGGCACAGTAGTATTAAGCCCAGCAATACCTGGACATATTTTAAAGTGGAGGCTGGGTGCCTTTAAAAATTGTACTCTTTGCTGCCTCCTTTCCTCCCTGCACTTTTTCAACCTGCTGGTAAATACTGGGTTACATTACCTTTCTGTCCTCTTCTTGTCCTGGCATTTAACTCTGCTGGTATAGTGTAGCAGGCTGAGGGAAGATTTTGCAATACTTACAGCAATTTAGGATAATTGTTCCCACTGAGAGATTTCCAGCTGATAGGAAATATTTATTAGTTATTGGGCATTCTGTGAGGAGACAATGGAAAAAAAAAAAAAAACACAAAAACAAACAAACAACAACAAAAAAACCAACCAAACAAAAAAACCCACAAGTCTCATCTCTGACCTTATATTTTATAGATGAAATGAATTTATCTCTCTGGTTGGTATCCATATTTCAGGCCAGTGGTAGCCATAGGCAGTTAAAGTAAAGGTGGCAGTGCAAGCAGCTGCAGGTGCATGTATATCACACCAGCTTTTGTTTCTTCTATGTTCTTCTCTGCATTTACCAGATGAATCCATGTCCTTTCACAATTTGCAGATGGAAAGGAGAACTGACTTGAGAAAATCAGCTAATTTTGGCACCTCTGGTAGGAAAGCTTACCATTTCCCTTAAGCCCATGTCCCCAGTTAAGGAAGCTTAGCAAAAGCTTAAAGACTATCTGAGGTCTCTTCTCCAGACGGGACAAGCTCAGGAAGCCAAGCTTTATGGAAAGGAAAACGTCTAAGTAACCCAGCAAAGACTATGCTGTATTTAGCAGCCAAGAAGCTTAGAGATCACAGATGTGCGTTCATACTTTAAAAATTTGAAGTTGCTGAGATCTTCACATGGGTCGAGTTTGCAAGAATAGTTTGCATTTTTGTTTTCTAGTCCGACTGCTGATCAAACACCTAGTCTGTGTTGTTGCTTCCAGCGATGGCAAATTTACACTGATCTGAAAGGAAGATGAGCAGCTTTCTGACTATGAAAGGCTTGAACCAAAGCTCAGGAAGAAAAAATACAAAGTTCTTCATTAGCAACAGTGGGCTTTGGATCAGACCCACTGTCTACTTATTCAATTATACAGTGTTATTAGGAGAAAAATTGCTTCCTGGCCTCCCTAGTAGGTAAAATTTAAGCCCTGCAGCATGAGGTTTTATTCTCCCATTTTGCCATAGTTTGCATAGCTTGCCAGAGATTGAATTACTTTTTATGTTACTGCTTTCCAAGCGTTCCAATCCAATTCTTCAAAACCCCTGCTTAAATAGTAGTGTCTCTAGTCTCTTCCAGGTTATGTAGAGCACAAAATAATCTTTATTTCAGGGGTGCATAGTATACGTTTGCCAGGTGCTTTTTTGTTCTCATTCTGGAAGTAAAATGAAAGGAAGAATGTTTCTAATTTTTCTGTTGTTGTTCTACATATTTCAAAATTAAAAAAAAACTCAGCATGCTTAAAACTAATTCACTCACCTTCATTTACATGATTGAAATCCAGATTGTGAAGTTTAAAGCCACATGGCAGTGTTTACTCCCCAAATGCTTTCAGTGTCATTGCATATATGAATGTAAAGGATTTTTAAGTGATGTCATTGCAAGTCACTTTGCAGAAAAAAATATCTGGCATAACTTCAACAACAACAACAAGTATGTGGGATGTGTATGTGATCCTTCAAATTTTACATCTTAAAATAATCCATTCTTGTTTTTTTTTTTCCTGTTACTCATTTGCACATAGACAGTTCAAATTCTTTCTTAGAACACAATCTCATTACAGAATTTGTACAGATGATCTACATGCTCTTCTAATCAATTCCATTACCAAGATGCCATGTATAAAGGATTACTAATTTTCCCCCTTTTTTAAAACCCTTTGCATATGTTTCAATAGCACTATGAGAGTATTTAAATAGGCATATGAGTGGGAAGCTTATCTTTTATCTAGAAAAGTTATGGGCCACCTGGCACTTAATGTCTTTCTTAGTTTTGTCCACTGGACAATGGAAAGGACAGACCAACTGTGTGAGAATACATATTTCAAAGATGGTATAAATTCTAGTGACAGATTTGTATGCCCTTGTATGTTGCCTTCTCATGTGTCCACTACAATGAGTCTGCTCTTTTCTGAGCCTAAAGGAGACAATGCAGTGCTCACAAGGACAAAATGGAAATGGCCTACAAGGATTTGCCTGGAGATCACGGAAGGCCAGAGGCAGATTTGGAAAGAGAGGTCTCTCAGAGGGTTATCTCCTGCTATAGACACTGGCTCATCCATTATCACTGCCAGCCTCGTGACTGTACAGCAAGGCAAACAGGAACAATGTGGAGGAGGAAGGTGGGTGCAGTCAGGAAAAGCTTTTTCCCACTTCAGCTCATCTTTAGTTTTTTTACTGATAGCTAACTGTTCTGGAAAAATAATTTCTGGAGCACATAGAGAATCATGAACCACAGAGGTATTAGCAGTAACATGTCCCCATTCAGGACTGGTGCACTGATGACAGTTCTTTGGCAAAACAGAGGACCCCACAGAAACCTGCATTGGCAGCTCCTATTTTGTTATTAGTATGTCTCGATTTTCTGTGGTTTGCAAGTCCTTTTAAAAATTCTCAGTAGAGAGTGATGTATTATAATATGAAGATCATGTATATTATTCTGAGAAGAATTTGAAAGCTCAATCCATTAGCACTTTGCGTAATTTCCTTAAAATATGTGAATACCAATCAAACTTTAGTGGCTGTGTGGTGTTAGTGGGTATATCTTCAAAGAGAACTCCCTCACTGTATTTACATTACTTCACACTCACATAAGCAAGTATTTTCCAAGGCATCATGGTTTGCTAGTTAGCACTATTATCAGATAAAGCATGGTAGAAAAAAAAAAGAGAAAAGAAACAATAGCAAAAGTAGTAGGATAGAGTACAATAACAATGCTGACACCCTAGTCAATATGCTTGCTCTGCCTTTGCAAAGGTTCATTTGCCTTTGCTTAGAAATATGAGAGATCAGATGTTTGTGTGTAACTCACAGCAGTGACTTGAAAAATGGAGTGGACAAGTATGGTGATCAAACTGGTGACAAGAGAAGGAAACTGCAAGTCATTTCAAGAACAGCTTGTAAATCAAATTAATTTAGGGCTTTTGTATTTTTTCATAGATACATGCCATGAGTACATTATAAAACACTGAGTATGCAAAATCTTGGGCCTAATTTTTGTCAAAATGAGACCTTATTAAGCCATTTTAATGTGGTAAGATTCTTAAACTGAAAATGAATTATGATTATGCCCATCTCCTACTGCTGGAGCTGTCCTGAAGTGTACAGAAGAGCTCAGGTCTGCATGTAGCTAAATATTAAGAAACAAATATTTAATTTTTGGGTAGTCTTTGCTAATTTTAAACATCATTGCAGAGAACTCAATGATATTTTGCCCTGAGGGAACTGAAAAGCCTATCATTAACAAATTTGTAGTAAACTTACATGTGTAGTGTCAGGCATGTTTTCAGTAAGATTATAAATGTCAGTTGCTAGTCCAGAACAGGTGGCACTATAAAAAAAATTGGCTATGGGAAATGAATACTGCTTACTAGGAAAATATCCACTTTTGCAGATTGGGAATAACTGTTGCACAGATGATACATGAACTAGTGGTACTTTTTAATGTGCTTTTCTTAAAATTGCTTTAAGTTCATAGCTACAGATTTTCCCCTGTTACTTTTTGATTTTGTGTTTTTTTTATCCCATAGTTCAGTGTATCAAAGCTTAGAAAGTAAGATTTGAACCATTAAAGAGTTTTTATGTGTACCATCTTGGCACTTGGATCAGCAATGGGAACAGTTTAGTACTGCTATTACCCCTATTATATTAATCACAAAGGAGTTAGTGTGGCTTTGGACTGAAGCAAATGTAGACAGGATGGGGTCTTCAGCCACACAGTACCTATGATAAATGATTTACTGGTTGGTTTACATCACAGATTTCGTCTGGGCTTGTTCTTCCCATTATTTTATATGAGTAGTATATGAATAGCAATAGACTGGTTACTTAGTTCTACTGATCGTCTTCTCCAGCAAGAATGTTTTTTCTTTAAACTGTAGGTGAATAATAAACTGAATCCCTGTACTCATGGTGATGGAAAACTTCTCTTCCAGGAAGTCTTCAAATCTCCTAATTGTTTTATTTTTAGTGGAAATTTACCAATATGGCACTGTCTCATGGAGGTCAAAGGAATCATGTGTCCCCTGTGTGATGCAGCTGATGCCATTGCTCCCCTTAAAATATATTCTTCAGGCTGTGTAGCACAAAATGTACTCCAGAGGACACAGGTAAGTAAAATAGAAATAAACACATGAACACAACAAAGGAAAAAACATTAATGCTCTTTTGCCACTTTTTTTTTTTTTGCCTTTTTTTTTTTTTTTACTGCTGTAGAATCTTTGAGTTCCTTCTACCCTAGCTGATCCTCATAGAGCAAGACATGGTTGACCAGCCAAGACCAGTCTGCCATCATATCAATGAAAAATGACAAAAGGTTTACAAGACTCCTTAGAATACACAGATCTGAAAAACTGGCCACACATTTCCCTGGCAAAACAGGCCTGTTGCCTCTTTCCAACCCAGAATCACTCACTCCCTTGGCACCTCTGTGACATCCATTTGCTGCTGGTACAAACAAGAAGTCATGGTATGTTTGAAGAATTCAAAGTTAGTCCTGCGGACCACATGACTTTTTTTCTAGCATCCCATGACTTCATAGCATGTCCTTTATGAATCAGAGGCGCCTTTCAGAAGCCAAGTGACCAGGAATTAAGGGAGGGTAACTAATGTAACAGCTTCTCTATACCATCCCCACATTTCTCATGTGACTGCTACTTCAGGACTGGAGCACATGACACACACAGCTACACAGATCATCACAAATCCATTTGTGATATAAGTAGTTACTTTCCTAGCATGAAGTAGGAGATGTTTATATATTTAAATTACTGTCCTCTCATCTCTTTCTTACCGGGCTGAAAAAAAAAAAAAAGTTATTCAGTTGGTCATTCAGCCTTATTCACTTGCCATGGCAATTAAACAGCAGCTCAGGGTTACAGAAGAAAGGTACTCGTCATGCTTTACCTGTTTCAGTTACACACAGCTGGCAAGGACTCCTGCTATTTGAAACAGATTCATGCAGGCTGTTTGGCCTTCCCTTCCTTCCTCCATGTCCTTCCTTCAGGGTGAAATGGCATCTAGGGTGTGGGTTCTGTGACACTGCTGATAGTGCACTCCAACCTGCAAGCAAGATTTAACTTTTATCAGGTGCTGTGCTTGAGGTTAGTAACAATAAAAAATGGTCCCAGCAAGATCACTGAGAAAGTGTGCATATAATAGACCTCAAAACACCTACAGTGGGCAAAGCTCAGGAAATTCCTGGCCTTAAAAATGACCTTCTCAGTTTCATGTAATGAAAGAAAGAAAAAAAAAATCAATTCTGTCCCAGGCATTAAAATCAAGATTATTACATTTAAGAGTAGATTGAGTTCTTTCCTTGCATTCAATTGCCTTTGTTGAGGAGTGATATATTCTGGTTCCTAGCAGCACACCACTGTTTACGCTGGTTACTAAAGGAATAAATTGTTCTAAGGATGCAGATGTCCAAGTAGTTAACATTACTGCCTACAGCTATTGCCAAGGAAATAGGAAAACCTGAGTTACTCTCCTGAAGAACAGTTTGTTAAGCTATATTTCTTACTTATGTCATCCTTAGTTTTCTCCCTTTATGCAACACCCCTCTGTGATGTTGATGGGTACTGAAACCTCTGTCCAAAGGTCACAGCTGGTGACAGAGCTTTTGTGTACTATAGTATGTAAGCAGTGAAATGCTCAGAGGACTGTGACTGTAGACACCTCCATTTTTATTTGCCCAGCCTCAACACCATAAAACCAGATAGATTTTAAGTCTAGGTACAATTTCTAAAGGTGAAATTTGTCCATCTGAGCACCCAAATCAGTCCCTCTGTTGAAAATCACTGATGGTCACATAAAAATATTTGTCAAATTATACCACATGCATATGACCTCTCTTTTCCAATGCTTTGTAAAAACACTTCTGAGCTCAATAATTATATATATTTAAAAATAAATGATATTGCAGTGTTTCGGTGCAGAAGGTTATTTCCAGTCTCTAAAAATCTAACAAGCTATTTAAATCCTCAAGCAATTACCAGAGATTACTTTTAAAAGCTACAGGACTGATATAATTCATTATTTTCAAATCTTGTTGCAGGCATTTAACAAATTTTCAGTATGTATAAGGACCCTTGTACAGGCAAATAAATCTGCTGATTAAAGGTTTTCTTTTCTTAGCTGTTTTTCATGAATGCTGCGAACATTTCATGAATCTGTGAACATTAGAAAAACATGAATATAGTATAGCAAGTGTTAAATATCTATATTAAAATATATTTTTAGTATAGAACAATATTCTATTACAGGCTCATAGTATCATAGGATAATTCAAGTTGGAATTAGGAGGATGCTAACCCAACCTCATGCTCAAAGCAGGAAAGACCATGAAATTGATAGTTCCTCCAACTAGATATCTGCAACTAATAAAATAAAGCACAGCTGAACCCTTCCTACAAAGCCCAGCTGCAATATAGCCTAGTGGTTTTAAGATGCTCATAAAATTCCTTTTGCTGCCAATTATTTAATTCATCTGAAAGTGGAATTAATTGATAAAGCTTATGTTATCTAATTAGTGAACAGAATGTGTGCCTTAAGCCATCAGATGAGTCCTTAGTACAAATGCTTACTCTATGAACTACTTTATATGTAACTAATCCAGACTGTAACATCTGTTCACAGTATATTCCTTGTCAAATGCTTTGCCATATGATGCACTTTTCATTTTTACCTCCCTTTGCACCTTTTTATCCTGTTCTTCCCTTCTGGGAAAGTGTCCTAAACACAAGGCCATAGACATGAAAGTTTTGGTTTTTGATCTCTTGACAGAAGGGCTAATTTCAACAAGTAAATTATTTGCAGTGCTTAATATGACCAGTGCAAATAACTCCATAAGCCACAGGGGAGAGAAGTTTCTCTTTTTCCTGCTGCTTCTTCTGTTCAGGGATATTTGAAGTTTTGGACATTATGAAGATTATCCAAAATGACATTAGTCTAGTCACAACTGTAGCAAAATCCTCCTGTGTTATACAAATTAATTTGCTGTGAAAATCTGTATAAAGAGATTCTGAACAAATAGAGGACTACTGAATTCTTACTCTTCGTTGTACAAATAAAATCTGTAATTAAGATTTAGGATGGGGAGTTTCTATTTCTTCTTCCACTAGCCTTTCTCTGCAGAGCACTAATATACCTTTTGTTTAAAGATTCAGGAGTTAGAGAATTATTTCACTGTAAATTACAGGATGGAAGTATTAATGGCATAATAATTCCAATAGGAAATTATTTTAAAGTAATGATATAATATTCATGTAGGGCAAGATTCTGTATGGCTGTGTGGAGTTTTAAGGTACAGGAGAAGAGAAGGAAAGGGAAAGTGGAAGAATAAGGAAGAATTTGGATGCTATCCTTATATACAAATGCATATGGCAATTCAGGAGGAGCAACAGACAGACAGGGATACAAATGCCTTACCCCTGTGGTGGCCAACTCATGGGTGATTCAGTGGCTGAAATATGAGGCAGCTGCTGTGTCCTTCTTTCAGTCAGAAGCCTGCAGAAATATTCCTTGTGATGGTTTGTTCCCCAAACTGCTGGTGTGGACCCACCCCTGGTGGCATGGGCATTGTACTTCTAGTTGGTACCTAGTGAAGAGAAGGGCTGCAACATCAGTAAAAATAAAAAAAAAGTCTGTACACATCAAAGTATGAATTTTCTATGACATTACCTGGCTTATGATTGCACAAGCCAAACTTATTCTGGAAATCGTGAACCTCTATAATTCCCAGGGAAATAACAACACATCAACATCCAACAGGATACTATGAAGGTAAATCTAATTTGCTTTGAAATGTGAATTCTAACATTGATTACTGTCCTGATATTAAATGCTGTTCAACAGCCACTCAAGAGTAGTTATGAACAATGTTGATGTGTAAGTCCTATATGTCATAAACACAAAATGGTATACAAAGCTCTGTGTTGCTAGGTGATCCTAACACGTATTCAACGGTAGTGAAGAGATGCCTTAGTATATTTTTTATACATGGACTATAAAAGTGCAATGGAGAAGAACTGCCTGTGTTACTGAAGTGAATTCATGAGTCCATATGGGATATAGTCCTTCTGGAATGGGAGAAACAAGTCTGCTGGAGAGAATAATAATCGTGACATCTTTGAGTCCAGGTGTAGAAGTCACCACTGATACACTGAGAACAAGAGAATTAAGAAGAGGAAAACCAAAGCCCAGATGTGTAAAAAATAATGATTGTGTGATCTGCAGTAAATAGAATTAAGGTACTTCTTCAGATGAACAGTAAAAACCTGACTGTAGACATTTTACAGTGCACTTCAGGGTCCCAGGGAAGTGGGCAAGAGAACAGCAGCTGGGTGAATAGAGACTGGGACAGAAACTGCCAGTGATCAATTATTAGCCAATAACAGAGAAAAGCAGAAAAGAAACATGTGTCGTGCTGCAGCCTTTCAAACAGTGCACTATAAATCCTGCTGTTTTCTCCAGGTATTAGTCTTTCTGTTTTCACAGGGAAAAGAAATCAAGAAAAACATGGAAAGGATCATGTGTAAGTTATAGCCATGTAGGGAACTGAAAGCTCCCTCGTGGACATATCAGTTGACTTAAAATAACTGGAGATTAGGTGTCCAAATTCCTTAAGATGTTTGAACGTTTTAGTCACTTCATTAATCACCGAAGGTAGAAGAGGGATAGGGTGTGCTTGCTGCCATGAAAAGAACTTTAAGAGGGTTTTCTGTGATTGACACAGATGTTAGATGTTAGATACTGAGAAAGGTTTCTTTGGTCTCATTGTTTACTTAATGAAAATTGCAGCTTTAGAAGAAAGAAAAAAATGTAAAATCCCAGATTTTGTTTCAACATTTGCAAAATAAATTACCCTGATTTTTGAAGTGACACTTCATTTCAATATTGCCAGAATTTAATGCATACTAAAGAAAATAAGTAATTTTGTGCATACAGGTGTGCTAATAAGATATGGCATTTTTATGGATTGCTGGTCTCGTGGGTTTTCAAGCTCTGAAAGACAGGTAAAGCATAATGTACTGTGTGGATCTTCTAACTGTTAGCTTGTTCCGTTTCCAGGAACAGAATGGGACAAACATTCCACATATTTTCATGTAAGATTTGCCTTTGACTAGCAGAATGAAACATACATGCTTGCCAAAGAAATAAGATTTCACAGTAATTTTAAGTTATGAACAAAATACCAAAATGTGGGTAGCATCCCAGGGATGTTTTGCTATAGCATTCTATTTCCACTAAAATTGTTAAATAGTATCAGAGACTATAAAGTTTTATATTTTATTTTCTGTGGGGAAGACTTGGTTAGAGAAGATATCTTATTTTTTAGAACTGTATTTGGATTAGCTCTTCTGTGATCATGGTGAATTGCATGAATTTCATTCAATTCTTTATCATTAGAGGAATTGTTACAGCGGTCAGGAGATGCTGCGTGAAATCAAGTAAAAGGGTAGTACAGCTGTGAATAGGAGTGAATGTACTTAAGGCAACTCTTTTATTTTAACATGTTCCTTCTTATTTTAATTAATTTTTATTGTTTTATCGAGTAATTTTTGCTGCTTAGAATGATGCTTAAAACCTGCAAATTTTGCAACCACCATATATCCTGAGTCTCTCTGTTATTGATAAGTCCCATAGCCAGATGTATCTTCTGCAAAATGTCAAAGTACATTTGATATTAGATTGTACTTATTTATGCATTGCAAAATCAACCACATTTCCAAAAATGTCAAAAATCCAAACTGAGGTTGGCCACAAATTACCGAATTTGAGACAATGAATTCATTGAGCTTTTAGGATGTGTTCACAGTTTTTCTTCTGTCTCTTTTTTAACATTTTGAGTCACTAAAGTGCCATGCTGAAAAGGTCTAATACCTGTGGTTTACAGTCATCTGTTACCCATTCATTAGAGAGGCTTCTCTGAAATACTCCTTTCGCTGCCCAGCACTGAGGTTTGAGAAACAACCCACACATAAAACAATTGCAGTCAACAAAACAATCAACCCCATTGTTCTTTGCAGGGATTTGCTCCAAAGAGTACATCAACTGGAGTTATTTAGAAAACTAAATTACTGCAAGATGGAGTCAGAAGCATACTAGCAACACACTGAAAAATCATCGTTTGTTCTCTGCTTGCTTTTAAAAATATCTTTTTATTAAAAACCTTAGTGAAAAAATATTAATAGAAAATTGCATATAGCAATTTCAGTGTAAGAATGAGAGCTTATTAATTGACTTCTGTGGTCTACTGTAATCCTGTAATGTTTTACAAGGGATCTTTCATGAATTCAAATCTTTTCATTTGGACACAGTGATGTATAACATCACAGACAAAGCATTTTCCCCATCTTTACTTGCATCAAAATTTTATAGATAATTTAGTGAGAATCAAGCTGAGATGAAGATGATGATCATGTCTTTAGGTCACAGGTCCCTAAAGCGAGTTATCTGGCATTTCTCAGGCTAGTCCAGCACAATAAAGAAAAAATATTCCTGATGTTGTTAATGACATTTTGAAAAATTTAGTCTGTGCTTTGTATGTTAGCAGATGATGTCAGAACTTGGCTTCACACAAGATCACCATAAAAATGAAAACACAGTGTGTGCTCTTGGCCATTTTTTGAAGGTAGCAATTATGCCTGTATCTCCATTTTAGAGAATCAGAATGAACTGTTGTTACCCACAAGAAATAAAACAGGCAAAACTCTCATTATCTTTCAAGGGATCAGGGTTTCCCCTGGAAACAAGTTTTATTTATGACATTTATTTACGCAGTTACCAGTCACAAGTGGACAGTCAAGATAGGTCAGCACTTATCACATACAATATCTGAGACAGTTTTTTTCCTTCCTAATAATTCTAGTAAGCCCCAAATAATTCTAGTAAGCCCCGAATATAATAATTACCACAATATGCAGCTGGCAAAGTAATTTAGTTTATAATTTTCAAACTTGAGAGACCAAAATTAGGTACCAAATGCATACTCAGGTACCAGTTAGCCACAGGTTGCTTTTAAGCCTGTATTAGTGAAGGACACCAGTTGAAGTTAATGATTTATCTGCCTAAAAGAGGGAGGAATGGTTAGCTAGCCAAACAACCAACATATAGTAGAGATGTTTAGAAAATTAAATACTAGGGAATTAGTACTTGCAGTAATAGCTGTGTTTTGAGCAGGTGGTGATGTGAAAAAAACCCTCTAGACTGACATTCACATCAGTTATCAACTCTCATGATCTGAAAGAAAAGGATTGTCTGCAGTATACTTCAGAAATGTGACTTAAGCATGGCAGGTAAAGCAATTGCAAAAATTGAGATTGAGCAAGAGAAAAAACCACTGTTTCTGAGCACACAACACAGACAACTTGCTTTTATTTAATTTTCATTTTTAAAAAAGTAGATTTTTTTTTTGTTATTCAGAAGTTATTTAATTTACACTGGTGTATATTGCACACATGAGGTAATTAATTTCATCTGTAATTTCATTGTGAACTTCATTATATGAAATTATTTCATGTGACAACAATCTATGCTGGAATGTCATAAGTATGTCTCAGAAGGGAGTGCTTATTCTCTGGGCTGGTAATACTTAGAGACCATCATATGCAGAAAAAGCTACCATGCATAAGAAAATTAGAAGTGCGCATAGATGTTCAACATGATGAGTGGAGCTGATAAATCTACAAGAATTACTCTATTTTTTCCAAGACTTTTTCCTCACCTTTGTTAGTAAACTTCATAACCAAACCAAACTAATATTCACATTCTGTTTCAGTACTGTTAATTTCAGAAGAGACTATCATGATTACAACTACACTTCAAACAAAACAAAACAAAACCAATCTGTTCTATTAGTTCCTATTGGTAAGAGTGTAGGGATTTTACCTGCTTGCTTAGCATCTTCTTAATGCAAATTAAGAAGATTGTTACTCTATTATTTGATCCCCACCCCCAGTAAAGTTTGAACATGTTCTGGTTTCACTGGAACAGAATCATATGCCAGCCATGGTCTGCAGACTATTTGAAGTTTGGAGTCACCCATGGCAGCTGACCCGAGTTGTCTACAGGTGTATCCCAGACCATAAATATCATGCTCTTTACAAAGGGGGAAGTTTGGTGAGAGCCTTTTTTATTCGGTGTCTCCTGGTCCTGTGACTGTTCCTGAGGACTGCCTTCCTGTTTATCACAACTACCCTACATTTGCTGATCTGAGTATAACTTTATTTTATACTGGCTTTAGTATTAGTTTGCCTGTTTCATTAAATCTGTTTTCATTTCAACCTGTAAGTCTCCTCTCCTTTTTCTGATTTCCCTTCATATCTGTGGGGAGGTCACTGGGTGATAGTGCAATGGCTATAGCTTAGCCCTAAGTCTGGATTAAATGTAGATGGAAAAAAAGGTGATTATGTATTTAAAGTAGCTTCCACATTCACAGCCTTTCACTATAAATTCTTGATCAAACATCTTGAAATAAAAGGTCAGTTTTCTAATAAGAGAAAATTTCAAACTCAGGGTGCTATAACACCTGAGAATGGCAGACTTTAATCTACCATACTCAATGACAAATGTCAATGACAAAAATCGATAAGGTGCTATAATACCTAGTTCTAAATCAAATATGAATAAGATTTTAAGTCACAGATCTCTATAATATAAGATATAGCATTATATATAAAGTAAATAATATTGAAAAAATTTCAGTGGGTCTGAGTAAAAAATTACGAGATGAGAGGACCACACAAGACTTGTAAGTACAAAATAGCCACCTACTGAATAAAAACTCTCCAGACATACAGATACAGATAAATGATGCTGATAAAGTAGTATTATATAATTTCTGTTATTTGGAATCAATTAGCTGATCAGAAAGAGCAGCAATGCATAAGGGTAATATTCTGTTCCTTGAAAGATCATTCCTTGAGACAGAATGTACCAGGAAACAGGACTTTCTCAACTCTGGGATTAGTTCAGAAAATGAAGATGTATTCATGTCATACAGTAAATAATGCAGACCGCGGCACAATTAAACTGACATCCAGAGCAGAAGGATCCAATAAAGAATTATTAATATGAGACAAGCTGTAGAAAGGAGACTTTTTTAGAAAAAGGACAACAGAAGAATTTATATAAATATATATGCAATATATATATATGTAAAGCTATACATTTACAAATATGCACATATACATATATCTACATATTTATATCACAACACACACATTTGTATGTAAGAATAGAATTTGTAAGCAAGAAATGTATTTTAGCTCAATGTGGATTAAGGTAGCTTTCATTTACAAAATGTAAGACGAGCTGGAAAGGAGAAAGGCCCATGAGGAATAAAAGGAGAAAAGAGCATACATTTGTAACTCTTGGGAAGGAAGACATCCTCGGGAAAAATAATGAATTATTTGCTTTACCATGGAGCAGGGGGAATGTTTAACACAAACACCAACCTTATAAATTAGCAAACTACTCCTTTGTCTCAATTTTATCTACAGAAATTGATGACAAATAGTTTCAAAGGTAGAAACAGATGTATTCTAATACTTTAACGTGTCAGCATGAGTTCCACTTATAGCAAAAGGTTTTGAAAATCATTCATTTCTGGACTTCTAATGGGTTTGAGAGGGAAGTTGAGAGAACACTGCAATGTCCGTGATAACAGAGGGGAAACAGGTCAGCTAACGGACTGAAAGGAGTCATGTGGCTAACCTAGAAGACCATGACATACAGAAGGAATAGGTCAGAGAATATCACTGGTTTTAAATATACTGCTTCTGAAATGTCTCATCCCAAGAAATTTGAAAAACTCCAAATACTGCTTTTGGGGTTATTGCATTTACTTTTCAGAACTTACAAAGGCAGATGTGGCATGAAAAATAAGCAAAAGAAGATACCTAGTACATATATTTAAAAATAGTTGGAAAAAAGAGTCTTATAGACTGCTCAACTTAAACTTACTGGAATAATTAATGAGACTGTTTAGCTGCAAAAAAGCAAGGAGATGGGTAACATGGGTTACTTAGGTACAAATCATGTCAAGCCCATGTAAATTTGTTCTATGATGAAGATGCTTTATAGACAGAGGAGGAGAAGAAAATGTCATATAGACATACTATAGACTTACTAAAATCTTGACCTCGATACTCTATCTTATCATATTCTTATAAGAAAAGTGTCTTATTACGTGCCCTTTAGGATAGTGTACAGCCAATAGGAAAATAATTGATAAGAGGTATTTATTAATGGCCTACTCCTAAAATGAAAGGAAGCACTGAGTCTGATTTTGTATATGGCTGCTGTGATCTGGCTCTATTTTGTGGCTATGTTAATGGCCTGAGCGATGAGAAGGGAGTGGTAATTAAATCTAAAGGTGGTGTTGAGATGGAAGGCACTGCATCATACTGACGGACGGGATTTCTGTTCAAAAGGATCTTGACAGATTGCAAGAATGGTTTGAAGAAAACCAAAATGCAGTTCAAGAGGCATAAGTGAAACAGTGCAGACAGACAGGCCTTATCAGACACACAAATTCAGGATCTAGAAAAACTGGCTGAGCAACAGGCCAGTAGACAGGGATTTAAAGGTATTAGTAGATCACAAGTGGGACACAAGTCAATAATGCCATGTTGTTGAGAAAAAGATAAGTGCTATCCTCGGAAGATTTAAAAAGAGCAAAATGAATAAACATATGGTATATCATTCTGCTCTGCTCAGCATTTGTAAGGGTTCAGGAGTACTGCATAGGGCATTTCAAGAGGTGTGGGAGACTCTGCAGGAGAGAAAAGAGGCTGGTCAGAGAACTGAAAACCAGCTCCTGTGCAGACAGGCTGAGATCTCATCTTTAATGTGTGTAATGCACAGAAGAACAGGGAGAAGGTTTGACTTTACTGACCTTAAAAGGCTACTGGAAGAGAAACGGAATTGTCTTTCCTCCATGCGTACTGTAAACAGGAAAAAATAGTCTCTATTTACCAAGTATTATTGGTTAGATATCAAACCTCAGGATTATTAGATGTTGAAATAAATTGCCAAGGCATGTGTGGGATCTCCATCGTGAGTCTCTAGATAGCTATCAGAGACTTTTTTTTTGACAAGATGTTGGGAATGGTATACTTAACCTTATTATGTGAAGGGTGAAAGGACTAGAAGGATCCCCTCGAAATCAAGTGTCCAAAGTTTCAGTGAATCCTTGCATGGTGTGCAAAAACATAATCCCAAGTTTTTGGTGTGAGTGAAAGAAATAAAATAATGATGGAGTGGTGGAATAGGAAAGCTTACTTTGCTGACTACTATTCCCTCACACTGGTAAAAATGGGTTTTAATCATCAAGTTAGAAAAGGAAAGGAAAAATTATTACAAACCATTCTTGCACTTACCATTGTTTTCACTGAACCTTTTTCTGCTATTTCAGTTGTATTTTTGCTGAAGGTAAAACCAAGAATAATGATCTACTTACATGGCCTGTTCTCTGTATATCTGTCATATTAAAGTCTATGCTGTTTGTTTATCATGCAGTGATCTATAACTCTCTATTAATTTAATTATACTAAAAGATCTTAAAAGCCTTGGGCTAAGTAACATGTCAATTACAAATGAGTTTAACTTGGAATAAATATAAACTTAATACTTGTAATTTATTGCTTTAAATATAAACAAAGCCCATACTATGACACAATCTATTATTAATTGCTCCAGTGCCCCAAGTCCAATTAAGCAAATCCATTTACATTTTCTTCAGAGGAAGTCAATGTTCATTTCTCATAGGAAGTGCAAGGAGCCTACCTTTCCACTTCTTTTAACCCCCCTAATGCAACAAAGCACTTCTGTGTTTAATGAAGTGTATCATGTTGGGGTGAGGGGACTGCTGGTGGTGTGGGAGGTAGAGCCATGTGGGAGGGCTCGTATTTCCTTGAACAAAGTAACTTTCAATCAAATATCTGGTCATATACAATTATTTCTTTAGATACATGTAATGAATGCATATTTTCTAGTTGAAATGCCTGTATTATATTTCTTCAGTACCCTTTCAGTAACAAGGCAAAGCCATTTGGAATTATACATATGTATATGTCTATATGTGTCTATGTGCATTATATATGTTCAGCTGAAAAGTATCTTAAGCTTTTTTATATTAGTTATACCTGCATGTAGTAAAGTAGCTAACCTGATTTTTTTTTTTTATGTGTGTGTGAAAAGTGTACATATAAAAATGTCAGCTGCTGTGCTGAGACCTGGTACTTCATGCCTGGGGTAAAATTTTATTGCCTAGTTATAAAAGAGAGGGTTTATAGTGGAAACCCTGACACAACATTAACTATGGTTATGCTATCAAAGGAGTGCAGCATTTAAGAATTTAGGAACATTTAATTTGTGTGTATAGGCAGTCATGTGTCTCTCTATGTCCAAAACTTCATCTTGACTTATGCATGCTTTTTACATTCAGTTTTGGATGCTTTGAGAAGCAAAGTCACAAACAGGTTCTGACAATGGCATCTTCCTATGTGTATCCTTCCTGCTTGTTGTTTATAAACAATAAAAACATTTCAAAAACTGGGAAAAAAATCACCAGTAGAGTGTCTATATCTTAAAAGTGGATAAGCGATGTGGTTTTTTTGTTGTTTTTTGTTTGTTTGTTTGTTTGTTTTTGTTTTTGTTTTTTTTTAAAGTTAGGGTATTGAGTAATGTATAGTGAGTTGCAAGGAGTCACACACAAATCATGCAGAAATCAGCTATAAAGTTGGGACTGGAATATAAGTCTTCTTGAGTTCCAATCCTATACTTCAGGATTCACAGCCCCTTTAGTGACATTAATGAAAAACTGAAATGAGCAGAATGGAGATTATAAGCATTTCATGGGCAGAATTTAGATTTTTGGGGAATAAGCTCAACCACACATCCATGTGTGTGTCTGTCTGTCTGTTTAGTTGCATCAAATGAAATAGGCCAGACAATCATCTTGGACTTACCACTCATCATGTTATGAGAAAGGTAAGGGTTGTATTTTCAAACCTGCACAGGGTGTACAAAATTTCTGATGGGACCTGCAGCTAGTTCACTGACTCCTCTGAACATGAAAGTTTGTGTGGAGGGTTAGAGACCATCATCTGAGTTGTCTGTAGCAAGAAAACAATAGAATATGGAAAAAATGCAGGCTAGACACTGTTTCAAAGGACCTCAAGGAAATTAGGTGCTCTAACACTATTTAGTCTTGATGCAAAACAATGCAAATAGCTCCTGCATATTCTTGTGTGTGACAATGATATCAAGAAGAAAGCAAAACCAGTTCCCATCCCAGTTCCAAAAATCTTGTTGAATCTTATGATTATGAAGGCTAATAGTATAGCAGAAATGCAAATCTAAAACATGGTTACTTTTTCCATCTTACATTATGTGGTACACCAACATGCCAATCCATTAGAGCCAATATGTTTAATTACTAGCCATACAAAGATAGCTGTCTTTAAGATATTAAATTGTGTTAACATGAACTTTTAACTGTTGATAACATAGAATTTAATGGAAATCTTGTAATTCAAAATTTGCTCCCTGGGAGTGGCCTTTTACTGAACAAAGGGAAGGAGATACACGAGTGCCAGTCATGCTAGATAGTTATATCCATACCATTTCAGTACCTGTGCTTGGAACATTGTCCTCATGTTATTTGAAATACAGCTTTGGAATCATTGACTCATAGAATAATTTAAGAGGAACCACATAAGGTCAACCCCCTGCTCAGAGCAGGTCTGATTTGTTAAAGGTAGCTCAGGGTCTTATCCTGTCAAGTCTTGAACACCTACAAGGATAGACACTCCACATCCTCTCTGGGCAGAATGTCCCAGTATTTGACTGTCCACACAATAAAATAATTTTCTGTATATCTAATCAGAATTTCATGGGCTGTCATGGTACACCACAGAGAGGCTTCTAGTGCTTTTATCTGCATCCTCAGATCAATGCAGTTTCAAAATGCAATAGGGTGTCCCTTTAGCTTTCTCTTTTCCAGACTGAATAAACCCAGTTTTCTCATCCTCTCCTCATATGTCACATGCTCCAGCTTTAAACCATTTTGGTGCCTCCATTAGACTGACGCAAATAAGTCAATATTTTTATCATACTGGAGAGACCAGAAAAGGACAAAGGACTGCAGATGCAGTCTCCACAAACATCAAATAGTGGGGAAGAATAAATTCCCTGGATCTGCTGGCTGCAATCTTTTTAATACAGCCCAGGATGCAGCTGATCTTTGCTTCTTCCTTGCTGCTGCACTGCTGCAAGTTCAACTTGTTGCTGTTCAACTTGCTGTCCACCATGACCTGAAGATCTTTTTATTCACAGCTGTTTACCAGACACTTGGCCCCAGCCTGTATTGTGGTTAGTCACTCCGAACCAGATGCATGGCTTTGCATTTGCTCTTGTTGGATTTCATGGGGTTCTCCTTAGCTTTACAGTTCCCATTAAGTTTATTTCAGTTCCTATTAACCTTGCTTGATTGCCATGAGCTTTAAAGAAGGCACAGCTTTCTCTCAGTGACAATGGCCAACTCCTTCAACACTCACATACATCCCATCTGATCCCATGGACCTCTGTGCATACTTTGTGATTGAATGATCAGATGTTGTCTAGTAATTTCCATTTGTATACCTACATTTTTCTGCAGAAATGTCCTCTTTCTTCCATGTTAGCAGTAACATAAACATAACATTATATTTAGACTCGTTTAATAGCTCCTTCAAACAGACACAGCACTGTGAAGGCCTTTAGTGTAGAAGAGAATACCACTCTCAGACTGGAATTAGAGGGGTGTTTCTTTCCATGGAAGGCTGGCTAAACCATTCTTAGTCTTCACTGCTCCTTCCTGGCTCCAGACAAGTGGCTCCACTGTGCTGGCACAACTATTTGTGTGGCTGTTTGGTGAAATGGATTGCAGAGGCTACAACCAGCCTTGATTTTTCTGTAAGTTTTGAAAATTCATCTCCCTTATCCTTCTAGTTCCCCACAGAACAGTCTCATTACCAGAAATAAGGGGAGGAATAAACATTGAGGTGCAGTATTGAGGAGGAAACAAGAAAGCTGATGGTGAAATGCTTGTCATGCTGCATCCTCAAAACAAGAAATAAGAAGAAGAGTGATACAAGGCAGGAGAAAAAGCCAAACAAACAGAAAGTAACCACACCATCCTATTTCTTGCATTCATTGTAGCAACCTACCATTCTGGCATACCTAAAAATGTCTCAGGACAATGATGATATTTCAAGTAGCAGGATCAATTGTTTTTGTTACAGTGCTTGTATATATGCAATGCATATGCCCTGTAAAAACTGATTCCACCTACATTGTTTCATAATTACAAGTTATTAAATTCTTAGGATACTTAGAAAAGTACACTTTTTTTTCACTCTATTCTAGCTATTGTATTTTAATGAAATAGTAGGCACACAGAAATTTGTAAACCATAGTCTGTTCTAGTAAATGTGAAGTGCTCTTGAGCTGAGCCAGTCTGCATCAGTGAGATGGACTTTAAGAGGAGCAGAGGTAAGACAGAGCACAGATTGAGCAATAAAATATTCACAGAATAAATGCCACAACCACAAATAATTGAATTAAGCAATAACAAGGCAGACACAGGGCATTTCCTGGGGATTAATGACTACCTCGGAGAGTTGATGGTCCACGGCCGTCATCAATTCCCCAGGAAATGTCCTGTACCAAGGTCATTGTTGCTATTATATCCCCCTTTTCTTTTCTCCAGCAAAGAAAAAAATTCCCACATTTTACCTGTTTTCACAGTGTCATCACTCCTTTAGATGACTGTGGAACAGATAGGTTAGAATGGCAGAGCTACTGAAGGGTTTGTGTGAAATTGATGTCCAGTAACACAACCATCAAAACCATTTTTTGACCATTTAATTTTTAATTGGACTTATACATTATTTCAGGTTTTGACTTATTTAACTCTCGTGAATCCCCATATAATAATTTTATTTCATTGTAGTCCTGCAACCTCGACAAATCTGTCTGCAGTATTGCTAGGTGAACTGGAGGAAGCTGGACATATTTTATTCCTTTAGAAGTTTTCCTGTGGCATAAAGAACCTGCTGAGAGAACTGGCAGAGAATTTATGCATTCAGCCAGCTCTTTGGCAATAATGTGTGGATTTATAACATAAAGGAGTTGCTTAGAACAGGTCAATAATGGAGATAATTAAATCTGTCTTTGCTATTCAATAACAATTATGAATTAAAATTTGTTATGGCAGGTTTTTCAATACAAGGTCTATCATGGCTGTATTCCTCTAAGTCATAATTTTATCCAGACATGTTTAAGATATTATTCTGTGGCAAGTATGTAAATCTTTAAAATCTATTTTTCAAACAGTAAAGTAAAAAATAAAGCACTAAACCCAAAGGTACAGAAGATAAAGTAGCTTATGAATATCTGCATGCTCTTGGGTCAAATTTATTTTACAGTTACACCAGTATTCCTTAACTCACTTATCTTCAGGATTTGTGAATCTTAATCTATCACTTTTTTTCCCTTAAACTAACATTTCACATTCGATTAACCTAATCTTGAAAAAAACCACTGCAGACTACATATTTTTTTTAAATTACTATTTATGATCCTTTATTCATGTTCCATTTAAGAACACTCTCAGTTACTGTTCGCATTTGCATAGTTCACAGTGTGCAGCAAGTTGCTCTTTCTTCACTTCAGCAGTTAAACCATTTATTTTCACATACTTGGAATTTTTTGGCTCAGTATACCCATATTAATTTAACTGGCCAATTAGTTGTTATTAAAATATTTTAAAAGAACATACAACAACATATGCACAACAAATTATTTCTTTCCACAATTTTATTAACATTTTTGTAGGTAGTTTCCAGTTTCTCACCTCCTTTTCCCACCAAGAGAGACTCTCCAATTTTGGGAATACAGACTGCATGTCAGATTCAGGGCCCCGCTAACTTTCCTTGAATTCCTTTAAGCTAGGTTGAAACATGGAAAAACCAAACTCAACTAATGAAATCTTAGGTGAAGTTGGATGAGGCTCTGAGCAACCTGATCTAGTTAAAGATGTCCCTGCTTACTGCAGGTGGGTTAGACTGGATGACCTTTAAAGATCCCTTCGAACACAAAACACTCTATGACATTAATCTGTAATTTGGATTCCCAGATAAAATATCAATAGAAAACTAATTTAAAATGAAAAGTGCTAAATAATCTAGCCAGTCCTTCACAATTTTCCCTGACCAGTTCAATTCTGTACTACCACAAACAAAAGGAGCCATTTAAATACAGAACCCTACTGCTACCAGATATATCATTGTTTCCCACTGTACTTGCACGTCTTTGAAAGCAAAGAGCTGATAGACTGGAAGGCTGCAAATACTTGTGTTTGCATGTGTTTATTATTACATCAGAGTTATTTACCTTACTATATCTTTTTCTAATGATAATATATCAGATTTAGGTTATGAAATGTACAAAATAATAATAATAATAATTAAAAAAAAGATGGAAGAGCTTCAGACACAAGTGAAAAATATCACAATGGTCTTCAACTCTGTCACCTTGTAAGTCTGCTCCATTCTTTCCTGTATTTAGAAATAAAAAATAAAGCAACAAAAAAACCCCATGAAACTACATTTTTAAATAAAGACACAGTCCTAAATGGTATCAACAGTAAATCTGTATTGAGGAAGAATTGATAATCTGTCTTAAAATTTGCACATAAAGGTAATAGAAAAATCTTCATGTTTATTTCATGGGCTTACACATTTGGATTTAGTGTCATAGATCAGATATGGCCATCCTTTTAATCACTGAAAGTCAAGAATGTATATGTCAGAGTGCTTAATTT
>JANHGN010002393.1:273601-300813 GCA_024605025.1 Megaceryle maxima
AATTGTAAAATGAGATTCTCAGGAAAAAGTCTGGCTCCAGGAATATAAAATTTGAAGGGGAAAATAAATACAAATAAGAATTGGCCACACCTAAAATTTTTGTTATTCTGCTGATAGTTTTCTTTCAGAAATCTCACTGCTTGTTGGTGTTCCTTGGAACAAGAAATACACTCTTAGTATTCCTGAGTATTTGGGATTGCTAACATTACACCTCTTTTAAGAACATCTCTTTTTATCATATAAAACAATCAGATCACAGAATATTTATTTTCTTTGTCCCCTGCTTCATAATTGCCTTTTGGTATGCCTTGAAGTCTGCAGATAAACAATATTTATTATTAGAATAAATATAGTTTCCCTTTTGATTCCTGTAAGTATCTATTTTCCCCTCTAGGTTTTTTTTCCTTAGAATATCTATATCAGGTTAAGTATGATTGCATTTTTTTCCTAAGTAAGTTCAAATTTCATGTAGGATATTACAAAATAATCAGTATTTTCTGATTTTCAGATTGCTTTGCTGCTGTATTCCAAATATTTTATAATAAAAAGTTTTGACTTACCTGTTTTGAATTCTGTAGTAATAACCACCTGTTTCTAGTCTGACTGGCTATTGAAAAATCTGCTTTTCAGGTTATTTCACATACTTTCTTTTCCTCTGCCTCCCCTTATGATCTCTCAGGGGTAGATCATGGTTTCTGTATTTTTCCTACAATCCATTACAGCAAAAAGTATTAACATTTCTAAAAATCTCTCCTTTTTTGATTTTCCCAGTTAAGTGGACTTGTTGATTCCCACATGTAGTTTATTTCTGCTAAGTGTTTTGAATTTTCATTTGTTTTGGTATCTGCCTAGGTCATCATGTGTTCCTTTGGGTCTCTTTATCCCACTGTTACACAGCAAAGAGAACTTTTGGAAGCCTGTGAACTTGAAGTCCCCTGGCCATTGCTACTGCAAAATTGCTGGGATCTGGGTGAGAAATTAAGGGAACAGATTCACTCATTTCCAATTTTGTGAGAAGGAAATACTTCTGAAATTTCACCTGGTATAGTGAGATTCTAGTATCTGTACTGTTACTGCACAGCCATTCTCAGAGGAAGGGGGATCTTCTGCACATGTAGGAATCTCCCTCTTTTTTTTCAGTTGTGTGTGGCCTGAAACCTTAGATCTGAATACCCATGAATATTGAAGAAGAATTAATTTGATGCAAATGTGGACATTTTGGCTAACCACTGCTACAATTAGCACACATTTTTTTTACAAATGTGAACAATCCTTTTAACAATTAAGTGAATGTTTTGTACCATGCTTACATAGTGAAGGGAAGTGTCACACTCACCTGGCTAATGTGGAGCTCAAGTCCCCTTGAGCTGAAAAAGAATCAGAAACAGAAGACTCTAAAGACTGGTTAAATGACTCCTACTTGTATCAGTGGCTTTCAAAATGTAGTGTGCTTTTGAAAGTATTGAACTCTGTAATTACAGCAGGGTTCATCAAAATGATGCAAAAGGAATGCAAACCCCAAAGTTACCTTCTTCTTTGAAACATACTGAAACAACTTATATGAATATTCTCCTTGTGTTTACCTCTAGCTACTGTATAGTTTGGAGATCTGAGATACTGCCTGGAATTTAAAATGGCTAGAGGGAAACTTGCTAAAATAAAAATGCATTAGTATGCTAACACAATGCTACACCACTATCACCACTGAACATAACCAATAAAATTTGCCATATGCAAACATAATGTTTGTATTGAAGTGTTAAAAACATGGATCTGCTTTTTCAGCAAATCTCACCTGTGGATGTTGTGAAAAAGGGTCTAAGTTTTTATCAGAGTAGAAAAAAATTATGACTGATGTATGCAAAGACAACTGAAACTAAGAATACAAACTTCTACTTTTTGGAGAGAGTAAATTGAAGTGTCTTCTTCTTGCAAAAACTAATTAACAAAAGCAATTTAAATTTTTTTGTTTGCTTGTTTTCTGTTTTTTGGGTTTTTTTTAACAAAGCATTATCTCATGGATGCTCTCTCTGCTCAGCAATGACAGTATGATATCTTGTTATGGACATACATTGCTTACATCCGAGATGGTGAAGAAGCAAAAACCTGTAGGCTAACTTTTAAAAAATTTTAGATCAGTCCCAGTAGTAGTTTTATATTCCTGGACTTGGGAAAGCTCATCTGTGACTTGGACATGGATTTCATCCCTCTCCTGCCATCCTCTGATTTATTCTGCTAGTAAAAAAACGAGATGCATAAAGCAGCAGGAACCACAGCATGCTTTGGGCACCTCTCTCTACTCTGAGTAATGAGAAGACTGGGAATGGAGAGTGCCCTGTTGAGCACTGCCACCCCTTTACACCCATTGCTTCTTCTGCTGCAATGGAGCTCCCAGAGTCCTGTCAAAATGTTCATTTTCCTTTCATGACAGTCAGGCACAAAGCACAAAAGGAGGAAGTGAAGAGAAAACAACAAAGAATAAGACACTAGCAATTAGCTCAGGAATCTCTCACTACCGTTAAACATTTCGAAAGGTGACCCATGCTGAGAAATTGTCAGCACTTCACTGCTGCAATTATGGCTCTGGTGGAAATCTTAGTGAAGCTAATGAGTGCTTTCATGTACAGAAGGCCTGCTGGATTAGTATCATTACTCACTGTACAACCTGGGAGAGTGGCTGCAGCCAAGACGGGTGCCCTACCAGGCTTTATGCACTACACCAGCACATTGCAAAGCACAGACACAACCCCTGCAGCAAGTTTCTTACAATCTAGCTGTAGGCAAGGGAGAGAAGGAAGGAAGCACCTCAGCTCCATTTAGCTCCATGCCAGAGCTCAGAAACAATGAAATAATCAGCCAAAGGTCATACAGAAAGTCTGTGATAGAGCAAGAAAGTCACTGCAGATCTTCCCAGGTGAAATCCAGTTATTTCAGCACCTGACTGCTGTTAGCTCCTATTCATCCACACAAACATATTAATTTTTTTTTTTTTTTTTTAATCAATACTGTACAGGGACTCAGTCCGCCCAGCTACTATCCTCTCACAGCCTATCCCTTTCACTACAGTTTGTTTTTTTTTTTTAATAGACTGTAAGTTACAGGTAGCAACAATGAATGATATAATTAGCTAGATAATTCTGGTTTTCTTCAGTAAAAGCTTAATAGTTTGTATGTGAAAGCACTAGATTCCTTTCAACTGTTGTCGTTATTTGCATACGCTGAAACCACAAAGGACATTGATTATTTTAACTCTGCTCAATTTGCCTTTGAAACAGACATTCTAAAAAGCAAAAGAGCCTAAACAAACATGAAAGTAATCTAATACTGACATAAACATGGAAGATAATAAGATTACTATGAATTGATCTAAATATTACTTAAAATAATTAGAAATGATTTTCTCATGGTATACCATTTAAGTTAAGCTGCTTTTTAATGTTACTCAGAAAAACAAGCAGAGCATTACTTTCCAGAATTTTAGTTGTTGTTTATGATATTCAGTAAAACAATGGGCAAATGTGTTTTTCTCGTTATTGCTTTACATTTTGCATACAGTTTGTAACCAGCCAGTTCTAGTTGTGCACCATCCAATTTTGTAAGGACAAGATTGTTGCCATTTTAATACTGCATCATTTTATTACTTTAAATCATGAACCAATTGGGTTTTTTTAATTTCTTGGCACCATTTCTTCTAGTTAACTTTATGAAAAGCAGTAACATGAAGGAAACAAGCCATGCTAATAACTACTACAAAAATGGCATGCATAGAAAAATAAATCAGTTAAATTTCAATGCCGTTTGTCAAATTAGCTATGGGGGCCAACTCCCAAATTAGCACAGTTTGGCATTGCTTTCACTGCCTCACTCTCAAATGATTTACTGCAACTTTGGGTCTTGTAAGAAACACAGCATTTGGGTTTTTTTCCTAAGGATTATCTGAGTTATCTGGATATAACTAAATTTTGGAAAATAGGATTAAAATCTGATCACACAAAGATTTCTCTCAAGACTTAAAGATCTACCTGGCTTTACCCAGTCTGGCAGCTGTTCTGTTTGTAATTTAAGAAGCATTTTTCCTGATCAGACGGAAACAAAAGATGGAATTTGTATGAACTCTTTTCCATTAATCAGTTTAATATCTTAAACACTAAATTGAATTTAAAAATAAATCTACAGAAGAAAGGTATCTGGATAGCTTGGTAGAACTATGAGGACTTCCATTCTGTTTTCCATTCAGCTCTTCAGTCTGGCTTTATGAGGTTTTCCTCTGCATGCCAATTGTAAGAGAAAAGATGAAGGCCTTTTTGTTTTTAAAGATTGCCATTTATCAAGGTGTTTCATTAGATGTAATTATAGTTTCTCTACACCTGTATTTGGGAATCAGGTAAGAAGGGCTTGGAGAGAGATCTCAACAATTGCTCATGGAGCACAAAGTACAGAAGCAGTTTAGAAGAGAGAAAGTTTTCTGACTTGAGTGTAAAAAAAATGGACCTTGATACACTACAGTTGCTGTTCATCTGTGTGGGAGAAAGAATACTGGCACACTCTTCTCCACAGCTTGTCATTTCACTTACGATGTTGGGACCCTTCAAGATGGACATTTGACTTTCCTAGAGAGGTCAAAGGCAATGGCTTTTAGGCCTACTGAAACTTAAGAATAGCCCTATACCAAGATGACTTTTGAGGCAACATTATCACAAAGGGAGTCCCATGAAAATATCCCCCAAAATAATTGGCTTCCTGGGTCAGACATGGAATGCTTGTGGCAAGAAAAATGGAGGAGAAGACAAAGCCAGAAGAGTATTCTGGAAATGAAAGGGAAAAAATAACACTATGTTGTTATAGATTCATGGGCAATACAGAAAAGACATGTACTTCTTTAAGAGACTTAAATATAATATTCAGATTCCTATTCTCCTGTCTTTCTTCCTCCATGTTATCCCATCACCACCTTCTTTAATGCTGGAGGCATCTGCATTTCTTACCTGCCTGTTCCTACTAAAGAAACTCAAAATTTCATTGAAAGGGTTGTCACTATTTTGCTACAACTGAGCACTAATAAGTCTCATGCTCAAGACCTCACAAGCTGAAAAAGCAAGGTGTGTTTCTGCCCATCTCACTTGCAATGCCAAAACTTACCCAGTTTCTTTTTCACACCATGGAGATGAGCTCTTTACTGCCTAGGAGCTCTCACCTTTTGAATGAATTAGGATCATGTCCCAATTGTTTTTGAACACAAATCTGCCACAAAGGTGACTTAATCCACATGCTAGTGAATAGGTAGGTACCTGTTAATCTCTCCCACTGGAAGTGCCCTACTTCCAGTATGTAATTAACATTCATCTCAACACGGACTGCTACTGGATTCTCCCACATCCCAGAGGAGTACCCTGACCACTGGACTGTAGGATTTGTTTGTCATTTTCTCTTCTTTCTTCTATCCCAGTGAATATTTCATTATTTTTATACACAGGCATACAGATAAACACACAGAATCATACATTCAGATATCCATAGTTTAATATAAATAATTATAGTCATAGCAATACATGCCTGCTTTCTACAACTGGATAACTACAAAAAATATAGCAAATGCCTGGCACAAGTGTGCTGTGTTCATTAAACAAACCAAACCAAACCAAACCAAACCAAACACCAAAACAGACAAGCAAACAAACAAACAAAAAACCCCAAACAAACAAAAAACAACAACCCCGCCCCAACCTCTACAATAAAGGAATGAAGACTTTTTATACTAGGAAGCAAATTTATTACCTATTAATATTACTACCTCACAAGTGGCTGAAACACATCTTTAGCTTATTGCAATGACTCCCAGTATGTGTATATCAAAGCTGTGCAAAAATCCTAAACCACAAGTAACTCCCTGGGTTTCAGTTTTTGTTACAAGCTCAATGGTCCATTCAGGTTCACTGAAAGGACATTACAAGAATGGAAAGTCCATGAATGATGTAATGCAGACCTCTCGTATGGCCTACTCTGCTGCACAGCACATATTGACAGATAGCATTTGCTTCCTATTTAGGGACTGCTATCATTGTAGAACTCCAAACATGAAGAGCTGTTTCATGTAAATGTCATTAAAAGAAGACTTGCTTTATATTGACAAAATGCAGGGAAAGATGTGGAGGTAAGAAAATTATTATTTGTATAAATTATATTTTAAATAAAACAGTTCAGCAGAACAATGCTTAGGTAGCAAGCTCCAGAAAGAGCAAGTTGAATGAGGTGAGATGGGTACCCTGTGCGATGTTAATTCTGCTCCTGCATGCTTTCAACCTATGCTCTGAATGAAGCAGTTTGATGAAAAAATATCCTGCCACTGTATAATTAAGGTCTGTAGCATAATACAAATTGGCAAAGGGTCAAATAAGATTTGACACATTTTCTATGTTCTTCCTTCTGAGGTAGAGTGTGGAGCCCTATGAATCTTTTAAAACAAAATTATCTAAATATGAGTACTTCAGTTCTTCAAAAAGAGGTAAAAATCAGCAGTTTATATGAAACAGTAACTTTCATGTAGCAACAACAATTAATTGATACGCTTTTGACTTTTTTTTTTAATTAATCTAAACATAGTATTACTGTGAGCAAACACAAAAGATGGTTGCTATCTCAATGTAATGTTCTACACCAGATTCTAGAAAAGTGGTCAATCTAGTACCTGTCAGAACACACCAGCTGATTTAGTGGCACACAAACAGAATTTTCCTGAGCAGTCTAAACTTAGAAACCAAAATAATATTTACAAGAGTTTGTAACTCAGCTGTTCATGGGTGGACAATCATGAAGAAAGGAAATCTACTTTTTCAACCTGTAGGCTGGGTTGGGTATTTTTTTGCTTTTGATTATTTTTTGGGGTGGTGGAGGTTGCTTTACCTTACACAAACTATTCAGTTGTCTGTCACTAATACTGTACATTTCACTGATTTTTTCTCATAAATTTTATTCTCTCCATGGAAAAGTCCACAGCTGCATAGGAAGTACCCAAATAAAATGAGAACTGAGATGGTGAGAAAGGGGGTTCCTTCACAATTATCACGGAGGGACACTGTGCAGCCCTGCAAATTTTGCTAGCCTAGCAGGCATCCCTGCTGCACAGGAAAGGGTGTATCTGTCACATCATTGTGGTGGCTGATCCCTCAGTTCTACCCTGTATCTTGGCTTTGTAGCAACTACTTAAGAGCTTTCGTGAGTTGGACACATCAGAGCACACAAGGGATGCTCCCCTTCTGCAGCCTGTTAATCCAGATCCTTTCTTTAGTCAGAGAACAGAAGAATAGATATGTCACTAAAGGAGGTATAGTTTGCCTTCAATCATCTCAGAAGAGAGCTACCTTTGAAGCTTCTGTTTCTTTATGCCCCTGGCAGAAAATAGTGGATAAATTTAAACTAAGAAATGAATTCCTGCTTATAACTGTTATTTGATAAATCTTATTATTCTGACTATTCAACAGAAACCACTCCTGCACAGTAGTTATTATTCTCACACAGTTCTAATCCATACCATGTAGCTTTTGTACACAGATTAGTATTTTATTATATCTAAACTAAACATTGTATGTATAATCTAATTAGATATTTTGCAAATAAATACATTCTGACTGGAGTTACACTATCTGAACAGTAATATAAAGGTTTGAATACTTAAAAGAGTAAAATGGTTGCTTCCCAGAAGTTTCTGTTGCATTAATTAAACATCCATCTGGCTTTGCAAAAACTAAAGAACCCTACTTAGTCTCCTTTATGTGTATCACATTTCCTTTCCATAAAATATTTTGAGAAGATGCATGAGATAAAATAACATTACAAGATGTGTATTTATAATTCAAAAAATATCCTGCTAATGCTGAAAATATTGACATTTCTTCCCGAGGTTCTGTCAGAAAATACAACACACTGTCTTACATCAACTGAATAATTAGAGATTATAGTAATTCCTGCAAGGCTTTCATATGTGACACATTCTGAGAAAAATTCAAAATATGAGATTTGTGTAAAGGTGGGTGTCATGAAATACTAGGTGTCTCTTTTTCTATAACAATGACATACTAAACAGAAAAAAATAAAAGTCCTCTGGGGAAAAGTGCTGGCAATGCTCAGGTAAACATTGGGAAAGCCCAAATTGCAAGTGGAGAAAAGGGTTGTCAGTGTGCTCTACATTGTGAATGGAAAGTGGTGTTTCAAGACAATAGGGCAGCTTTTAGTAGCTTTGGATTCAAATATTTCATTATAAAAGAAAATTATTTCCATTTGCAATGATTTACAAGATCACTTCTAAAATTCTTAAGCAAAAATAGTGTATTTGAAACATCAGTGACTTCATGCCATTTCCCCTCTCCTTCTTCCCTTTAATACTGTGTATGTATTTTATGTGCATTTTATATACATTTGTCAGGAGAATATTAATGTTCTGCTTTATGATTACCACCACCTTTCTAATCATTGCTTTTTATTATTCTTGTTCAGTACAGCTTAGCTGCTGAGCATGAGCAATGAAATGGGGGGGAAAAAGGAAAGCAAATACTGTATTATATCATCATCTAGGGAGCATGATTGTTTCTGCTGTGTTAATTTACACTAAAATCTATGACCCAGTGAGTCTGATTGATTGCCAAGGGCAGAAATCCAGCCCCTGGCCTAGTTTATTTTGTGAACTGTAGCCTCAGATATCACTGCAAGCCACAATGATATTGATTTGATATACACTAGATGGCTCTTTATACTCTTTGGGAAATTTATTGTGCAAAGTCAGAACTCAGACAGATGGGGGGAAGCTGCTCTTTAAATTGAAGAGGGTTATCAGGGTTTGACTCCTGGGTCACTTGGGTTACCAAGTGGCCTGAGCATGGCTGGGTCGGAGTGGGCTCGAGGGATTAGTGCTCATCAGTTTTGAATGTCAAATCTCCTCGGTGGACTTGAGTTATTGCTAATAGGAACTTGCTCGGGCCTATAACATTTGGATGGCCTATAAGTTAAACATCATAACCCTTTCTTCATGTCACGGTCCTTTAAATTATGGCTGAGCATACCACCTTTGCTCTGGACGTTTAGCAGGAGATGGCTCTGTGTTATAAAGAAACTTGCCTCTGAGGTGGACCTCACCATTCCAGCCATTGACTCCAGAAGAGCTGTGACCCCATGCTCTCTGCTTCAGTGTTGCAGCCACGTCCCGTGCCTTCAGCTGCTCACACACCGTTACCATCTTGGCTTTGCACAGGAGAGAGAGGACAGAGGAAGCTAGAGCACAGTTCTACTTTTCCCTAAATTTAGTATTTTTACTTCAAAAGGGGAGGGGGATGAGGAGATCTGGGGAAACTTCTGGCTGTAGGATGAAAAATACTAGTACGGTAAGAAATCCTATATTCTTCGGAATGAATGAATGAATAAATGAGGAACATAAATGTGCTTCTAACTTGGGATGAAGTGTTAATTCAGATTTAAAGAGATTTTTCTACATAAAACAAGGCCAGGTTTGGTATGATTATCCTAAGTCTAATCAGCATTTTCACTAAAGCACTGATACTTGTTAACCAATATTTCATGCTACAGTAAATTCTGAGGAGATCAGGGAAAACAATATCTGTGAATTTAAAGGGAGACATTATATTTTATATCATAATATAAGCAAGGTTTTTAATTCCTGAAGAAGAAACCACATTTTAACAGGTATCTCCAACAGAGTTATAAACCATACAGAGCCCACATTTCCACACTCATTGTGCTTGTATCAGCATTTGAACCATTTCCTTCAAGATCAAGAGAAGGATTTTCAGTTTCATTCAATGAGGCAGGGAATTAGCTCACAGGAAGTGAGTTCCACTTGTACCCAAGAGATGGGATAGGGCCTCATGTTGCCATTACAGCAAAAAAGATAACTCTGTTCCCACTTTTACGAGTACCTGATGGCTCCCTACACACATTTAGAATTCTCCTCCATTTTTCTTGAACTACTATATGATTCACACAGGAATGGGAGAAACTAGAGATTGTTTTTCTTAAATATCTGTTTCCTTTTCTTGATCTGATTTTTGTGGAACTGGGAATTAATGCTTTTAAAGAAAATACAGTTTCCCACAAACTAAAAGGGCAACATTTATTTCCATTAAAAAAAAAAAAAAAAAGAAAGGAAACAAAAACAAATAGGGGGGAAAAAAGTAAAAAAAAAAAAGCCTTCGGGAAACACACACCTATTCTACTCCATTTTGCATACCTATCCAAGACAAAGAAATCCCAGGAGGTTAATTGTAAATGGCTTAGCCTAGCCTTTAGGACTCTGTTCTTGGCAATACACTTCAGCTCTAGCTGCATATTATAGATATACTATTACCATTTAAACATAATGCTGCCTGGCTTGTGGTCTGAGATTCCTGGGATTTTATTCTTCATTTGAAGTGAATACTAATTGAGAAAGTTGCACATTTATATAGCTCCTGAAGAGTAACACCCACTTCACCTATCTCTCTGTTGTAAATTAATATGTAGCAGATGGTGAGCTGAGATAGTTTGACAGCCTACTTACAGTACCATCACTTTAACCTCTATCTGAAAAAAAAAATCCCATTAGCTTTTCTGCTGTTGGGCTCTTAACCCCCTAAAGTATCCTTAGTTATCATATCATGGGATTTTCTGCTATGCCAAGGAAGAAAATAATTAAAGATACCCTCTTCCATTTAAATGCTTGTTCTAATTTTACTGGGCATATCTTTTCCTCTTAACTTCTCCAATAATTTCAATTTAAATCTTCATTTAGAATGAGATTTTTCTTCCAAGGGGGATTTTTTTTATCTTCAGGGACAACTTAGTGCACTGCAGAAGCAAACACAGAAGCCCTTCCATATATTATGATTAATGTGTTGTAAGGAGCTCCCCTTGCTAGAAATGCAGAATCAAAGGAAGCAGAGCCCATAAGTAGAATTTAAATTCAATACACATTGGAATTTTATGGTTCAATTCAAAGTGTCTCTAAAGGAAGTAATTAGACACTCACCAAGACTTTCAGTAAGGAACAACTTTCCCTAAGAAGGGTCTGCTCAAAGTCTTCATTCAAAGTACTCAGTCACTTTTTTTCACTCTTTCTAATAGAGAAAGGAGAAGGATTTTTTAATATTTGGAAATCCATGCTAAGAACTTTTAAATTTAAGTCGCCGTTAAAAGAAATTGTCTAATTGAATGTTTTTATCTGTTGGGCTGACAGAAGTGGTTTATTTATTGCAGAATATAAAGATATAGATTATTGTAAGAGATTTGCAAGAGCACTGATAGCGTGCATTTAGAACTCTTACATACAGGCTGAAACAAGATATTGTTCAGTCCTATAGCATTGTTCACGTGCTGCCGTATGCTGTTATTGAAGTCAAAAAGGAAATGCTCAGAGACTCCGGAAATAGTATCTGGCCTGCAAGTCTCACTCTTGCAAGATAACAAGAATGTCGTGTAATTTGTAGACTTGATAACACACGACTGACTTCTTAGGTCAGTACTTTCACCAAAGCTTCCAAAATGTTGCCTTAACTCTTTCATGCAGCAAAATGGACCACAATTTTACTTTTAAAAGGGTGTGTGTGATTTCCATTCAAGTCTCCTCTTACATGAGAGTTTGAATGGAAATTGTCAGCTTCATTGTTCAGTCCATCTCCACAGCCCTTCTTCACTTTGGGAATTTTAATACACACACATGCACACAAAAATAAATGCCCATATAGATTTTTCTCTCTTTTTCCTCGTTCATAAATATTTATAAAAAACAAATGCTGACTTACACATAGATATACTAAAATAAAGACTGTATGTCTTTCACACATATAGATAAGGAATTCAAGTTAAAAATATCACTGGTGTTTTCTGTTTAGATGTCTCTTTTCCTTTCCATTTTTGAGTGAATGTAATAGGTCCCTGCTCTTATGTCTGACACCTGGAAATCAGGGATATTCTGAGCCACTGTCAGATCAGTGTCATCTACTGTGGTGCAATCAGAAAAAATGCCCTCTTTCTGCACTATTTTTTAACTCCCTTGTGGAATATGGAGCACCATTTTCTCTGGGTATATATTCAGTCAAGGAAGGGCAAGAGAAGCTATAAATTGCACTCATAAGGACATCAAAAACATCTCCAAGCCTTATGAACTGCATGGAGAGATTGCAACCACTATTCCCAATGAAGCATTGCAAAGGCACAGATGAGAGCAGCTGGCTGGGAAACTGAAGCGGTGAAGAGTAGTCATGAGTCTCAGATTGGGAAGGATGAATTTCACCTCATCAGTCCCTTTAGAGAGCCACCAAATAGACCCCAAATTACTCTGACTTCATACAAGTGCAGGGGATTGAATTTCACCCAGAGAGTTAGAAATACAAATAAACATTTTATTAAATAATTAGAACCCATAATTGTGGATTATCTTTCATTTGTATTACAGGAAGGCAAGGTATGGTTAGACCCCCAACATCTTGTTTGGCTTTTACATCACATCTGATTGCTAACTGACATTTCAGGATTGTTTATCTTCTTCCCTCCTAGACTTTTTTTTTTTTTTTTAATGTTTAAATTGATTCCAGATATCAGAAATATAATTAATTTTCCCTCACTCTATATTGAGATAGCAGGCTGAAATAGCAGATTAAATACAACTTTAATTTTGTTTATCATAAGAAAATACTTTACTTTTTAAATTGTTCACGTTTAGTACTTTCTCTTTGCATGTCTGAGAGGTAACCAAAACATTTTTAGTTGTTTCCTCAATTTTAGGTACTATGGAGAATGCCAGTAATGTCCCTTAACACACAGACAAGTAACATAATAAAGCCCCTGTCATATTTCAGTATAGTAATGTCAGCGGGAGACTTAAATATTACTTTGAAATGCTTTCAGCCACTTGTTTTTAATAATGGAAATAGGTCATGATTTTTAATAACACTTAAAGTACTTCTGGCTGATTAAAACTTTATTCCTTATTTGAAAAGCTTAATTTGGCTCTTGATTCAAATTTTTAGATGAAGTCCTGATAAAAGATTCTGAACTGCTTTCTTCTTCATAGGGCTGGCACTTTGAATTCCCATGAACTAAGGAGGAACAAGGGCTTGGTCACTCTTGGAGAGAGAATGGAAAGATCCTACCATTTCTGGGAAAAGCTACTCACAGTCAAACCTCTCCAGGATTTCCTGGCTAGAGGGGAACATAATGTGTTGTCACCTGCTGACAAACAGCAAAGGCCTGTGAATTGCAAGCTGTGTAAAGCACTTCATAAAGACAAAGTCTACGGTGAGGCTTGTGCTTAGGTTCTATACATTTTTTTTCAAGCACTTGGGGAAAGACTTTAACCCAAAGAAACAGATCAAAGAAGACAACTAAGCCTCTCAGTTCTAGTGCTAAGCTTTTAAAATGGAAAAAAATAAATAAATGAGGCCATGATGTTTCTTATGAATTCCATTCATAATTCTTATGAATTATGAATGGAAAATTTGTCCATTTTCAATTTATACTGCAATGAATTGCTAGAACAATGCCGCCTGAATCACTATTGACAAAACTTCAAATCTCCATCTAGGTTTTAAAATACATTATTTGTGATTCAATGTGTTAGTTATTGAGAGCTGCATTAATTGTAGTTACCTCACAAGAACAAAATCCTTCTTATACAGGTAACTTAGACCTGAATGACAGTAGCTTCACCTTTGCTAAAAGTGTGAATGAAGGCATTAGCCAAGTGAATGCAGTATTCAGAAATAGCACTAATGGAGTGAGATGAGATCATATGGTCTTTTGTGGAATATAAACCACCGTGAATCAGCCCTATTAGGCTCCTTTTCCTTTTTTTTTTTTTTTTTTTCCTTGTTGGGGAAAAAATAATTCTAGTAAAATAAAAAGCAAATCACGAAACAAAATTTTAAAGCCTCACATTAGAGAATCAGTCCATTGCAAGTTGTTCCAATAGATACATATATACTTTCACTACTGAAAATGTGTTTTATTTTTCACTCTGAATTTACTAAGGTTTAAATTCTAGCCATATGATCTTATTATACTTTTGTCTGGTAGATCAAAGACCACTCTGTTATCAAATTTCTATTCGTCTTGGTACAGCATCATACTGGGAACTCTTGTTCAGCTGATTATCTCCCATTGACCTTGCCTTCACCCCAGGAGTCCTTTTCATCATCACTACTTCACACAGTACAGTCTCCCATCCCATAAATATGTCCTTCACTCTTTATGAGTACATGTAGGTTTTTACAACTAGCCACATTAAAATGACCACGTATTGCCAAGCAATCCAGATAGTTCAGCAGCAGTGTCTTGTCTTCTTTATTATCTCCTGAACCTGATGCTTTTGTGCTATCTGCAAACTTCATCGGTTATTATTCAAAGTTGTCTTCTCAATCACTGATAAAAATTTAAAGAAAGGGTAAAACTATTTTTTCAGACTCCATTTAGAAGCACAGGCATTTGATGATAATTTCCACTTAGAAGCACTTTAAGAGACTTGCTGGTTAGCCAGTTTTTAATCCATTTAATGTATTACATGTTGATTTTGTATCAGTCTCATTTCTTAATCAAAGTGTTGTGTGGTAATAAGAGGAACGCCTCACTGACATCTCAGTACTCTATATCAACTTGATTATCTTTAGCAATCAAATTTGTAATCTTATTAAAAATATATTAAGTTAGCTTGATAAGATGTATTTCTGGTACACCCATATTAACTGAGAGTAGGGTTTTTTACTATGTTTTGATTCTTTATACAAGATCTCCTATCAGCCATCCCATCATCTTTTTTCAGTGTTATTATCATGACAAACAAGCCTGCAGTTACTGACATCCCATTTTCCCTTTTTAAATATCAGTACCTCACTGGTTTATTTCTGGCCTTTAGAAAAACCTCAATATTTTAAGAATTACTGAAAAGTAACAATAATAATCCAGAAAGTTAACACTTTCAAATTATTGGAAGCAAATTATTTAGAGCTACTGATCTCAAAATTCCCAATGTTATATCATGGGATGATTAGTCACAGAATCACAGAATGTTTGGGGTTGGAAGGGACCTCAAAAGATCATCTAGTCCTACCCTTCTGCCAGAGGAGGATCACCTAGATCAGGTCACATAGGAGCATGTCAAGTGGGTTTTGAATGTCTCCAGAGGAGACTCCACAACCTCCCTAGGCAACCTGTTCCAGTGTTGTGACACTCTCACCATGAAAAAGTTTCTCCTTAAGTTTACGTGGAACCTCCTATGTTCCAGCTTGCACCTGTTGCCCCTTGTTCTATTATTGGACATCACTGAGAAGAGCCTGGCTCCATCCTCTTTACACTCACTTTTTACATATTTATAAATAATACTAATACTTCATCCTGTTTCTCCTCACAATACAGAGCATTGCTGTATTAATATTTACACACCTCCCATTACAATCTGATAATGGCTCTGTTAATTTACTAGGATTCCCTTTATTCCTAAGCTACTTTCAGAGAAGTTCTTCTGTCTTGTCCTTAGCTCTTTTGGTCACTGATTATTTTTTCTTTTATTCTCAGTTTTGTACAGTTTCTAGTTTATATTCATTCCTCTTTACTTCTCCTCCCCTTTCATCTTGTTTCTGTAATATTTTTCATTCACTTTCTTTATAGCTGCCCTCACTTTCCCACTAAATCAGGCTGTTTTTTAAATCCACATAGCCTTTTCTGTCAGACATGGAATTGTGGCTTTTTGGACATCTAGTAAAACATTCTTAAACAGCTCCAAACTGCCATTTATGTTTTTCTTTTTGATTTCTTTCTCTGGCCTGATATGTCTTGTAATTATTTTCAGCTTTATGAAATGGTCCCTTAAAAGCATCAACTACATGCATTGTATTTTGGATGCCCTTCTGACGAGTCTAGCCAGCCTAGAACATTGGTTCCCCTTCTGCTGAGATGGAAACCATCCAAACTCTGAAGGATAATATTTCATCACAGACAAGGAAGCAATTTTCTAAAAAAAAAAAAAAAAAAAAGAAGAAAACCTGTTCCATGTACTACTTAATTGATTATCTATTAAAGTTATTACTAGAAATTTGTTGTTGTCAGAATTTTCTGCTTTGCATTTCCTTTCTCTGTTGGTACAGGATATATCCTCTGATGAAAATGCCCTCCTCTTTCAGCACTTGCTTTAGTACCATTAGGAACTGGAAAACTAGGAGGTGTCTCATTTAGAACAGTGACTATTTAACTTGCAGGATTTGATAATCTCAGAGTCATATTTCATCTCCTGGCTCTCCAAAGATAGAACCAAATCTATTTTTCTGCAACATGTCTCACGTACACGGCAGTCTTTTAAAGAAAGAATTCCTAATGAGGAGCATTCCATGAATCGTGTCTGAACTATATGAATATCATTTGTCACACTGGGTTCTAAGAGGCTTTTCTGTCAGTTCCATACTTAGTATATACCCTTAGATGCTGAGTTTACTCTAGGACTCCTATAGTGAGACTCAGCTCCAGGTTAAGATTTCTAAATGTAGGAAGGAAATTCCACAAGGTGTCTAGGTGTGCTGCATGTGTCTGAATCTCCTACCTAGTGATCTGTGTCCATACAGCACAGATGTAGAGCTCAAAGAAGCAATTAATCTCACCCTGAAGAATCTCTGTCTCTTCCTTATACTTTATAGTTAGTAGAGTGTATCAAAAAATTAAATCCTGATATATATGGAGATAATGAGGCATTTCTGAAACTCACTGAAAAATGACAGGGGAGACTTGGAATTGTTTTAACATTATCTTAGGGATAATCTCACAGGAACAAGAACTTCCCAGCACACTCACAAACTTGCTGAATCTGTCACTTGATTTGACAAAAGTTTAATTGTAGATCTATAGAACATAATATAATCAGTAAATACCCTTGGGTTTTTAGTGGTTGTGAGTACATCCATAAAAGTGGTTACAACCATGAGGTGAGAAATGACATGTCAGCCAACTCCAATAATGCATTGCTCTTGACCTACACTACTTATCAGTTACTTGGTACCATGACAAAATATTAGTGTGTTAGGGGGTCCCAATTTTAATTTTCATTGGGAAACAAAATGAACAAGTTCAAGATAATGTTAATGAAATCAGCATCAAGTTTTGTACATGAATGTCAGCATCATTCCAGATCTAAGAACCTGTTCATATTTTCACTTTGTTGAGACTTGAGGAACAGCAAGACAGGTATGGAACAGCTCCTGTTTGGAGAATCACTCAAGGTGTCTAGTGATCTAGTTGGTTATCACTGTTCTAATAAACTGTAAATTATAATAATTTTTCACTCTTCCCAAATGAGACAGTGTTTGTACAGTATCTAGCCATTATATTGCATTTAATTTAGGCAAATACCTATGGAAGGAAAATTTGTGAGGCCAGGTGTGAAGTTTATAATCACACTACACATTAAAGAGCCATTTCAGTACTCTCCTACTTCCTTTAATTTTTATGTATGAGTAATATATCCATAGCAGCCTTATCTTCCTCAGCTTAATACCAGCCTGGAGTCTGCACTCCCTGCTGAAAGCAGAGAGATTTATTTCTCTGATTCCTAACTTAATGTTTATTTCCTCTCTGTACTTCTTAGGTCTTCTTTAACTTGATGATTTTAGATGCCCAGGCTTCTGCAGTATCAGTTAGACTTCTCTACCTACTGCAGTTTCCTTGCATCTTTCATCACAAAAATTAGAGACTCTCAATATAAAGTGCTTCAAATATGTCAAAAGCCACTTTTTCCCCTTATCAAAACAGCAAAACTTACCAGGCCTGATCAAGTTACTTTTTCATTGATAGACAGTGAGAGCATTAGACCTCTTTTCTCATGTTTCCACCTGAAACAGCAATTCAAAAATTTTATGTTGATTTATTTTCTCACGCTAAACAAAGTTCAGGAACTTGGAACTCATTTTAAATGAAAACAGTGGAGGCTGAAACATAATTTCATCAGGCTGGGTTATACCTCACATGCTTTCATAAACTGCTGTCCATTATATCATAATGAACACATATCTTTGCGGTAGAGATTGCTTTCTAACTATAAAAGTAAGCATAGTTTCTAATATAGCTTTGCCATGTTTCCTGACTTTGGCCCATAGATAATAGATAGCATTTTTTTGTGCACCTACAGTGGCAATTTGTGGGCAGTATGTGCTGAGTTTCATATGAGGAAAATCATTATATTTAGCCAGCTAATTAATCTCTCTTCTCATCTCTAATAATTTTAGAATTACTCAGTCTTGGTTTTTCACAGTATCGTTAAAACCTAAGTCCCATTTTAAAAACTAACATAGAAATCTATTTCTCATTGACAGACAGCATGACTTAGATTGCTCAGATCTGAAGCTGCTTTTGGGCAGGTAGGTGCCAATTTGGCTTTTCAGAAGCAGCTAAATACTGAACTGTCCTAATCAAACAGTCAAAAACCTCTACCAGATTCCTTCCTAGACCCATTCAGTAAAGATTCTTTTCTCACTTCTTGATTGCCTAATGTATATAGCAGTCCCACAGTTATTTCAAAAGTTGAAAGTATATGTCTGTACAAGGAAATAAAAATAAAATATAAATTTGGAAGCAAGGAGCATCAAGGTGTCTGCATTCCTCTCCGGGAATATAAAACATCTGCAGAAGTAGGATGTGGGACAGACCATGGGTGACTCTGAGGAAATGCAGCATTAAGTGAAAAGATTGCTTTTCTGCAAACCTCCTTTGCCTCTCTGCTTACTGATGCAAACTCTCCTGGCCTGTCATTTGCAAGAGGATTAAATGGATATTCCTGTTTTGAATCATGCTACTGAAAGATTTTGACCTCCTTCTGCGTAAAAGTTGATGGATCATTTTTAATAAATCTGTTTCCAACGGGGCTACACAATAATGATGTGAGGGAAAGAAAGCTGGGGGTAAGCAGAGAGGGTACTACAGCATATGGAAAGTTTGTATAAAACTTATGATGTTAACATGACTTCTTTCACCTAAGGAGAACCTATAAACTTACCCATTTTCTCAGCCTACAAATTCCTTAGTATTTCCCTGGGGACTGCTGAATAGTTCAATTCAAAGGATTTTTTTAATTCTTGTAACCCTAATCTTCATCATTATTTCTAATTCCTCAGTACGAAACAAGAAATATTGATGATCTAATACATTTTACAGAGCAGCTCACAACCTTCTTTATAGCACTTACATCATTATGTAACATGTTATAAAGCAACTTGCATGTTGTAAAACTCATTAAAAAGATATATTTTTTTCTCTTAGCCTGAGTTCACGATGGCCAAAATTGAGGTGGAAAGCTATTAAAGTTCCAGAAATCCTAGCATACACGTTCCTTTCAGATGTTCTTTCTGCCCTCTTACTTGGTGTTTTCTGTCACATTTTCAGTATTTCTGATGTGGGTCTATTGAGAGGTAATTTCTCAGCACGCAGCTGAAGTAAGACTCCTATGGGATTAGTAACCCGACCTTATAAATCGTTACCTGGTTTCTGTCATTTACCCTGATTTGGGCAGGACAGTAACTAACTGAATGAAAGTGGCATAAGCCAAAGAGAAAGAAGAATGATACTGAAATATAATACAAAAATATAAATGAAACTTTTTTAATAAAAGATAGGATAGCTTTTAGCACTTGTCAGAGCTTTATCACCACCAAGGTGCTAGCCATTTTGTCTGATAAAGCCACAGAAAAGGTTAGTATGTTGAGCATTTTTAAAATTAATTTACTGGTTTTTGCCTGTTACTGTTTTCAGAACTACTCAGGTTCCTCTGTTTGCTACTCTCTTGCATACTGGATATGCACTTCTTTTGCTGACTTTGTGAGATTTTTTGGCTGCAAAAGTAGACAATTACCAGGGCACATGCTTACTGCTCTAGTGGTTGGGAAAATTAGGGACTGTCATTACACTGAATTATCAGCAGGAATACAGTTCAGTTCTGTTCCCATTGCAATTGGTTGATTTCAGAAGAGCTATGTTTCAGACTTACATTGTAATTTGTTCTGCTGAAAATGGCCACCCTGCTAACTGCATCCTACTTCACTTGTAATTTAAGAACTAGCATAGCCTGTCAAAGCTAGCAACTAGTAGGGAAATGCTGCTTTTGCAGCAGGTAGAGCAGAAGTCACTTTGCTGAGAGCAGCAGCCCTTGTTATCTTTGGTGGTCAGCCCAAATTGTAATACAAACTTCCTTGTATAAGCAGCAACAAAACATTATTGCTGTGTCTTCCATTTCATTTGGAGATAATAAAAAGTTTAAACACAAACTGTGTTACACTATTAATTTAGATGCCATTTCACTCATTTTTTTAATCACATTCATTTTTTAATCAGGTTACTGAAGAAACCTTGTCTTCATCTAAGCATACAAAGACCCTATCTTTATGTGAACGTTACCCTAAGTCTCTATAACCTTTGCACAGGCAGTGAAACTGGGGCAAGCCTTTTCACTTTCCCAAGCCTTTGCTGTTGAGATCAATTTCTCACTGTCAGTCACAAAAAACATAAACTCCAGGTATTCACAGAAGAGAAAAAGCCCAGGTATAAAGCAGGCCTTTATGCAGGATTCCCCTCGCTGGACTGGGAGATAAATGATTAAACATATTGCAGCATATTCAGAACAGGAGCGTTGTTGCTGCTTTCTGCTGCTGATTAAAAGCAATGCAGCTGCTTGGAGAGCTAAATAGATCCAATAAACTACAGGCCATACCCTCTCAGTGCTAATTAAGGTGTTAATTAAGAAATGTTATCTTGAGGATGTCTGATTGAGGGAGGGAGGGAATATTTCATACATTTTTGTGTACGTTTTATATACCAGTAAGTAAAGGGTAAGAGATTGGAATGTTCCCACTCCTGGATTTTTTTAATGAGAGCATTGATGGTATGTATTGTTTTAACTAAAGCCCAGTATATACATCCATTCAGCTGCAGGAAAAAACTCCACCTATCATTATGTGAAGTCCAGTGCTTATGACTGTAAGGAGATGAGTACTTTGATTCTGCTCACTGGTTTGTATTGGTCAATAGCACCCAAACCTAATATTGGCGGTATGGTGGATCTCACCTACAGCTATTTCACCAGGGGATGTGTTCTAGTGGTTTTCAGTCTCCCTACATCATCATGAAGCAAAAAAGGCACTGCAACACAGGAGACAAGTGAGTGTGAGGGAGATAACTTCTCTGGTTTCTTCCACGGTCTGTAAAAACTGACTTCTATGCATATAGGAAACCGATGGATTTGAGAAGACAGGAATAATGATTTGTTGTGACCTTACAAAAGAGATACTATTATTGTTTGGCTATATAGAATAAGGATTCTGGTCTGAATGGTATTCTCATATATAAATGGATATACACACAATGAAAGTAGTAGAAAAACTTTCCTATTCAGGTGAGGGAGGGGAAGTGACCCAAGGAAACAAGATCACCACCTGTAATGTAATGCCTATAAAATGTCAGCAGGCCCTCACACTGAACTTTCCATTTGGAGGCCTTCCCTTTGCCTCCATCTCTTTAGTGTTACTGCTGCACAACACTATTTTAATTCATGTCTCTAGTAATTCAGCTGCAACTTTGGGTTAAATGAGACTTATGCAGTGTAACTAAGAATATAAAATTATTAAAAGATAAGTTTTATATAGATGTATGTAATAGCTTTGGGATGTAAACTGCAATTGTGTTAAAACTGATGAGTCCACCCCCGCTCCCTGGTTGGAATTAGTGCCTATTGCAAACCTCGAAGTTATCTGGTAGACGTGAGGGGCCAGAGCGCTCTTTGAATGTCTGAAAGATACCTCACGGACCAGTCAGTTTGCAGAGTTTACCCTGTGCGAGGTATCGCAGCTTCTTTGCAAAGGCACCGTATCTATAAGCAACGTAACCCACAGCTTTATTTTAGATTTACTGGGAGGGTGGGAGTAGCTTTGACTAGCCTCTGGTCCTTTGTGTTGCCACTGCTGTGCCCGTTACCTGTTAACGATAAGATCTCTCCCAGTCCCCAGCCTGTGTTTTTTCCACACAGTCTCTGCGCTTGGCTTACAATTTTGTTGTTGTGGTGGGTTTTTTTGTTTTGTTTTGTTTTGTTTTTTGTAAATGACACTGGTTTAGAACCTGGGCATTTTTTTTAAAATGTATTAATTAATCTACGCACGGCCTTCTATTTATTGCCTGATTCCCATCAGCACGAGGTTAGCTAGGCAGCGGCGAGGGCGGCTAGGGACGGCGGCAGCCCCGCGGCGCAGCCCAGGCCGATGAGGCCCCCCGCATTCCGGAGGGCTCAGGCCGCAACGCCTCGGCCTCGGCCCCGCGGCGGGGGAGCATAGGCCCGGAGGGCGGCTCTCGGGGAAACAGTTTTTCCCCCGTTCTTCTCTTCAGCAAGAACTCTCCTCTATCAGGCAGTTAATTTAGAACGCGAGTATAAACCCATAATATTTGATCCGGATGACAGGAATCACTTGAGGACGGGCCATTAAAGGGTAGTTGTTGTGGTTTGTTGGTTTTTGTTTTTTTTTTTTTTTTCCTCCTCTTTCTACTGTTGTTGGGATGTTACACCCCCCCCCCCCCCCCCCCCCCCCCTTCGCTAGTGAACTGCGGAGGGATGGGCTGTAGGGGGTGCAAGAGCTCCACTGAATGCCGCCGCTCGCCTGTTCCCGCAGGTAAGACCCCGCGCTGAATGGGCCTTGCCTTTACCCTACCGCGGAGCCCGCACAGGGTTCTCCCCCGATCTGGCCTTCTGAGACGGGATCCAACCAGCGTGGGCTGTGACAATGTAAGCTGTGGTCTTGCTGTGAGATCTCAGCAATGGGGAGTGGGCTTGTCTTCATCCTCCGAGTCGTCGCCCCAAGAGCATGGCAGGGTTGTGGCAGTCGGTTGTGGGAAAGGGTTCTCTGCCCTGTACAGGAATGCCAAACTAGTTTATTCCCCACGGGAAAAATATAATCGAGGGACAAATGCAGTGTATTATCAAAAAAAAAAAAAAAAAAAAAAGGCAAAAAAACCGCACAGAAAAATCCTCCCAACCCCCCACAAAAGGAGTAAGAAAGCACTGTCGATGAGGATTTTCTTTGTCATTATAATTCCAGATAGTATTTATCTGGGGCTTCCTGTGAATTGTATGCTTTTGATTCGGGTTGGTTTGTTGTTGTGTTTTGTGTGTGGTTTGGGGTTTTTTTTTTTTGGTGTGTATTATCATTACTATTCACTTTTAAGCAGTAGTACATTTCACTTTTGAACTCTGTGTTTCTGTATGCCGCTTAAGAGACTGCTCTGCTTAAGTGCTTGTCACTCAAATTAGTCGTATTGTTTTGTGATATATAAATCGTCTTCTATACTGCCTGGATTAGTCTGTTCAATGGCAGTGACAAACATGCATTGTTTGCTGTTAGAGAGGGGAGTCTCACATGGGAAAACACATGTACATCCAGTTGGGACACATGGATTTCCCACCAGAGAGAGGGGGGAGAGTTTTAACAAACTGGTATTTATTGCTTGTTCTTGCATGCATGTTTTTTCCGTTGGGTATCTACAGCTTGACAACAGGAAATAAGGTATTGAAGAAGTGTTCAGGCCTGTAAAGATGTGGCTCTCAAAGGATTAACAGAGCTCCTCTGCTGTTAAAGTACGAACTGATTATTTATAGCTCTGAATTTTGTAACACTGAAATTAGGGTTAAGCCTGAAAATAATAGGTACAAAAGGAAGGCTCCAAATCTGTGCAGCCTGAGTTGGCAACGTTTAGAGGGAACTAAAGCCAACGGAAGCTGTGTGAGGCACTTGAAAAAAATAAATAAATCTATTTTGTTCCCACAGAAGTGCAAAAGCATGAGGGGAGAAAATTAATTCAATACTTGTATTTGATGATGTGATATTAAATATTTAGGAAGAATGGTAAGAAACATTATATAAGGAAGACTTCACCAATTAAACATAATTAACAAAGCTAATATTCTTAGGAGAGAATATTGTAGTAATTTTCTTAAATATTTTCAGTGTGAAAAAGATTGTTTGCACTGCCCTAACTTTAATATTTGCCATGCTACAAAGTGTAATTTCTTTTGTGAAGTATGTATGTCATAATGTGTGTCAATCCACTCTATCTGGGTAGAACTCACCCAATTTCTCCTCATTGTTACTGCTAACTTTATTCTAGAACAAAATTACAAATTCAGAAAACCTGATAGAAATTAGTTTGCTGTAGGTAGGCAACACTGGAAATCTACAATGCCTTTGGTTTTTCCAAGATTCCCAATGAAAAATGAATTCCAAAGAATAAAGCAGTTTTTGCTATCAAAACAAGGGGGATCTCACTGTAACATTATAACAGGTCTGAGAAACTTTTGCATTAGTTGTTCTGTTATTTTTCCCACTGAAAATGGAATTGCATAAAACTGATCTGACCAAAACATGGGTGAATAGTCTAAATAAATATCCCCCTGTGCTTCAACACAATTTTTATCTATTTTTTTTCCAAAAACTTCCTGCATTCTCTTCTTTTAAATACTTGGCAGGGGGGAACCATGCGTTTTAAACTGGCACTAGAAAGTAAATTTTAAATGTTTTCTGTGGTCATTTGTATAAAGAACAGATAACCAAATTGGTCAAATAGGAAGTAAAAGAAATACTGCTACATACTCAATTTCTCCAGGTTTTCAAAACTAAGGAACAACACTGAAATTTCAAATGTGGTGGGGATTTTTGGTTTTGTGGTGTGGGGGTTTTTTGTTTTTTGGGTTTTTTTTGTGTCTTGATTATGAATCCATTATAGGAAGTATCTTCTATTTTTAGGTAAATAAGAAATTTGATTCATTCTTAGACATGAACATAAAGCAAAACATTTAAAAAAAAAAAATTGAATTCTCAGGTCTGTCTGTTTAAATCAACAGGGCTGCTATGGCATGAAGCTTGGCATTTACATGTACATGTTACCTATGACGGATATATGGGACATTGTGCAGTAGCATATATAGCTGTAGTCTCAGTTTGATCAAGATTATGTTTCCATAATGGTTTTGCATGGGAGAAATCCTGCTTTCAAATTCACAGGTTTTAATACATCCCAGAATTTCATCTGTTGCTATTTTTTTTTTGTGTGGGAGTTAGAATTGTTCCCCATGTGCATAATTTAATTTGTAATTTTTCATCAGAAGCTGTCACAAAGTATATTCTAATCTTATTTATTAAAAGCAGTTGCCTCTATGATAAAACTTTTTTTTTTTTTATGACAACACAGGCTTTTCTCTAGGAACAACTCATGTTAACAGTGACATTGGTTTCAGAGAATAAAATAATTCAGAATGAATCATGCAGTTATTAATGATTTGCTAGATGAAAACATATCAAAACAGATTTTGATTATTTTTATTTTTGAAGCTTGCAACTTTTATTCTGTTTTAAGTTTCTTTAGCTATGCATTGAGCTTGTGAGCAGAAAGCATTAGGAAGACTTTTCATCTTGATTAAAGATTGACATGCATAACTCTTCGTGCACCAAAATGAAAATATGCCCCTTAGAGCAATGGCACTCGACCTTTAACAACTGGAGAGTCATTTAAAATCACAAAGAGGCACGCAAGTCAAAAATACAGAAATGCATGTGACAATTTTATTAATAATTATGAATGAATGCATTCATCAAAAGCATTTAAGAAAATCCAAAGGCACTCTGCAATTTCTGTCTTTGGGCAAAGTAATTGATTGGGTAGATTGTATGTTTTTACAAGAAGGAAAAAAAGAAACTTTACATACGTAAATGGAAGGAAATGGTCAAAGGTATCATCCAACAAGTTTGCAGAATAGCTGAAAAGAAACAGAACTGAGCCAGCATGTCATACGATTTCTCACTCAGACCCATGATAAAAGCTCTATACAGGCCTCTGAAGAATAAATTCCATAGGTTGAGTACCACTGCCATTAAATATTGTAGGTGCTGAGGTTGTTTTCATTTTCCTTTACTGTTCCGTTTGAAGTTATTCACTGTGTGAATATCAAGTAACGTTTTTAATGCTGTGGTGAGAGATTCTCCTTTTAACAGGGTATTTTGCAACTAGGGCAGTCTTTCTATCACTGAATGCAGATATGGTAGTAGGGAAAGGCAAAACTCCTTTCTCTGTTTATATTCAATTATCTAACCTGGGGAAAAAGAAAAAAAAAATCACTGCTGCATATTCTGCATTTGCTCTGTGCAATAAATTTCCATTTGACTTCCAGAGTAAATCTGTGCAAAGGCTGAGTCAAGAACTGCAATAGCAATCCACAGTGGGAAGGAAATTCTTCGTATGGCTGCTGCTGCTGCAAGCTGCTTCACCAGGATGTCAGTTCTGAAGCACAGAGCCATATTCAGCCTTGTACTACCTCCTTACAGACCTTTTTCAGCTTGATGAGGCTATGCAGGGTAAGGAATTTGGTTTTTACTTACTATGAAGCTGTTTAATGCACGATATATGGCAAAGATGTACCAGCTATGAAATGTAAATGCTGAAAAATGGCATGACTGTTTTAACTCCTTGGTACTTTTCAATGCTATGGGCAAAAATAGGAGCTGACATTTCTCTTTGATCTGATTTACCCATCTCACTCTGCTGCTATCAGCAGTGTGTGACAGCAGCAGACATTAGCTAGGAAAGAGGGAATAGAGAAGAAAGAAGTGTAATCCTCCCCATGGCCTTCATGGGAGAATAGTGAATTAGAGCCAGACGCTACACTTTTAGGTGGACTTGGTAAACAATGTCCTTCTCCCAGCGGCTGTATGCATGTGCGAGGATGTTGGAGGATATAGACAAATGGACTTACTTATTTGTAAAGTGAATAAATGAAGACAAAACCACAGAAGACAACAATGATAAAGTATAATACACCTGAACCTGTGCTGAAAAGGTGACGTTTTGTTTCATCCTGTTTACATAATATAATACAAATCAGGAAGTGCATCTTCTCCATGTGTATGTCTTCCTTTATGGTTTCTGTAGCAGAGAAGGGGAGCAAGGATGGTCAGAGAAATGGAGCAACTTTTGAGTACAGCCACTATTCAGCTTTGAAAAGAGGTAGCTAAAAGGAATAACCATGAGTAATTTGGAGAATGTTGAATAGGAAGCAACTTCTAGTATTTCAGCACAAGTTTTGGAGGGAACACAAGGAAGTTATCAGAAAGCAGGTTTAAACCTGAAAAAAAAAAAAAAAAAAAAAAAGGAAAAAAAAAAGGAAATACAGATTC
>JANHGN010002395.1:0-16918 GCA_024605025.1 Megaceryle maxima
CCTGCTCTGGCAGGGGGGTTGGACTTGAAGATCTCCAAGGTCCCTTCCAACCCCTGACATCCTGTGATCCTGTGATCTCCTGTACTAAAAATAGATTTATTTAGCATGTAGGACCTTGAATGCTCAGTAACAGTTTGAAGACAAAAGGGCTCAACCATGAATACTTTATCAGACACATAAGCCCATATTACATAGATCTTAAAACATGAGATATGAGACAGAGGCTTTCCTCCTCCTTCCAATTACATCACAGAAGCAACATTGCTGTGCAATAACAAACTAACATTAGGTGCTTCACTGCCTCAACAGAGTGAGAGTGCCGGAAAGTCTCACAGTCACACATGGTGGTGCTTTTGCTACATGGATTGCAGCTCGAAAGACTGCAGCAGGATAGTGAATGTGACTATCTTCAAGACTCATAGGTGGAACTGCGGAGGCCCAGTTGCTGTCTCAGTGATGATTATGGTCCAGCAGCTTAGCCTGTGAGCATGCTGTGGTCTGAAGCATGGTCAAAGCCAGTGTAGACAAGCTGAAGATAGCTGCTAAGAATCTGTACTGAAGCCTATGCTGCCCGGTTAGTGCTGTTTGCAGTGCCCAATCTGGAAAGCCGAATATGTCTCCACACTCCATGCCATCAGCAGAAGGGGTTGACGGACAGGCATAACTTTTGGCTTTGTGGATCTCTTTGTAAAAAGTAGTCTTAACAGTGTTTCCTTTCCATCCAGAAACATTATGCAGGTAGCAGCAAAACAGATCTGAAGGGAATAAGTATTTTCCATGTCTAGATAATGAAAAATTTATAAGTTAGGGCATCTAATTTATAATAACTAAAGATGAGGAGGCTAATGGGTCAGCAGAAGAGAAATTTGCCTTATGACTATTCAGAAATATATGATTTTCTGGAATTTGTTACAGCAATAGGATCAATGGAAGAATCAATATGAGGGTTTCTCAAAGGGGTCTTGAGGAGGCTACTGTATAATATCCAAAATCTTGGGTTTCTTTATGTAAGTTAAAAATCTACACACTTTAGCTCTCCATTCATCATAAAAATAAATAACAATTTAATACATGAGTAATATATCTTCTACTGAAGAATGTTATAAGCTATAAAGCTCAAACATGAATTGTCATTAAAATGTAAATTAAACTGTTTATTATATTATCTAGACATGTGCATTTGATGCAATAATTATTTAGAAGTTAATTATCTTGCTATGATTTTAATCTGTTGCTTGATACAGGCTGAGATAATTTATAAATGGATTTTCCTTTTGTTATTCCATTAATGCATCCATTTTTCTTTGAAATCTAAAATTAATTGTAAATGGTAGAAACATGCATACCTGTTATTATTAAATAAAACAGAAATGATTTTATATCTGAACACTGTACCTGTATTACAGATAGCATTAGGCTGTCTTAATTTTCTCAACCTGTATTTGCTGAAGGTCTTAAGTTATTTGTGAAAAATTAATAATAGCTAAAAGATTGATGTCATGATATAGGAGACCAGGATATAAATGTCTTTCAGATTAAGTTGACTTTTTTTTGGACTTCTTACTGTGGTATAAGTTGTTACTTCAAATCATCTACTATAAATACCTTAGAAGCAGTCTGTGAATTTACTCTAGGATACACTCTTAATAACTGGGAAATAAGCATGGGATTGGAATTGAGAGATAAAAAGCGTGAGGGGAAGACACTGGAAAACATGAGAACAAATAGAAAAGCACCAGTGATTAGAAAATCAAAAATTTTACAGAAAATTAGCTACTTCACATAGACTGAAAAACATGGGAATATATGCTTTACTTAAAAAGTAAATTTTGTTACTCTGTGTAATTTATTATTCCATTCTATCAATAGTCCTTGTTATGTGTTCTGTTTTAAGCAAGTCAGTAGAACTACAGTAATTACTATGATCAAATTTCTGCAATGGAAATTCTGCTGTACAGCTTGTTTTAAATATTCTTTTATAGAAATAGTGAGGATTTTGTCACTGAAGTCACTAAATACAATAGATTCAGAGACTTTACCAGATCATATTTTGTAGTGATGCTTTTGCAGTAATGTTTCATGAACTACATTTGCAATAAGTCATGTTTTCAGAATTCTCTAGCCCTTCTCTTTCTTATATTTCATGCAGTCCCTCAAGCCAACTTATTCTGTCTGTTCCAGTTAACTTGAAGAGTGTGTATTAAAAATACATATTTTGCAAACAGATTTTCTAAGTTGCTCAAATATCCAATGACTTTTATTTCCTGCAGAATTTTATTTTAAAGCTAAGTCATTGAACAAGCATCATCCCTAGCTTAAAAGCAGTCAGACAAGGGTCACCTCCTTATACTTCTTTAGGCAAATACAACCACAAACATTATCCAAAGCCTTCAAAATCTGCTGTAACAAATTTAGATACGTTACATTCGTTAATCACTTGACTCACCATCTTTAAACATTTATGTACAGTTCCTCTGCTTGTTCATTCTGATTTCAAGCAATCCATGAAACCACCTTTGACAACTACCTCTACATTACCCCTGCTTTAGTCCCATCATCAGATTGGATAAGGTCAATATTTCTCTGTATTAGCGGTGCTTTTGGGCTTAAACAATATTGCAACTGTTCAAAACCTTCCCTTTTAAAGCAGTACTTGAACACATCTGTTGAATCCTGGTGGACATAGTGTGAATGAGAAAAGGAAAATGTGAATGACAGTGTGAGACTTTCTCCAGTACAAATGTCACCACAAGAAATGAAGACATCTGCAGTTTGAGTGAGAAGAGATGAAAAACAACGGCATTGCTAGAAATATTCACAGAGGAATTTATTTGGAGACATTGTGATCTTTTTTCCTCTTTGGTGCTTATTTCTTATAAATAAAAGTCATGCTTAGGTGGTGGATCTTGAAATGTGTTTTTTTGTTTATTTGGTTGGTTGGGTTTTTTCCTAAGAAATTGAGAGATATTTATACTTTTCTGCTTTAAATGGGAAATAGGGGATTTTCTTCAGTTTATGGATGTCTTTTGCCAAGAAATCAAATTTTTGTCCTCACTACTTTACCCTCCCAAAAGTGAAAAGGGTACCAAAAAGGTCAGATACTCCAGAAACTCCACTGGGGAATTTGCTGTTGATTTTACAAGGAAAAAGCTTAGAAACTTTGGGAAGATGACACATAACGGATGAATGGATGGATGGACGGATGAAAGTATAGACAGAATTCTACAATAGTCTTAATTTCTTTAGCTTCAGAAAAGCTACAAAAACTATATAAATTGAAGCTTTGCTGATGTTTTTGTTTTTGTTTTTGTTTTTGTTTTTGTTTTTGTTTTTGTTTTTGTTTGTGATTTATTATTATTTTTATTTTATACAAGTACGTTAGGTTTACTGTGTAGATAGTAAGAATAAGTAACTATAAAGAAAGAGATAGAGCCCTGATCATGTGCAGATGCTGAAATGAAAATGACTTTAGAAGAAGAGATGATAGGAGGGTTACAATTCCCACTACTGCTATTGAAAGGATCTTGATTGAGAGCTGACACTGGGGCAGATACACAAATGCTGTAACAGAGAACATATTGTGAGCCAACTTAAAACATTTCTGTACTATTTTTGACTCGTATATACTCAACAGTGTCATTAGCTTTGAAGTTTCAGCTTCTGCACTCAGCACTGGTATCATTTACAACTGCTGTTTCTGCTATTGATTGATGAAATTAAAATGTACTTAAAAGCATTACAGGGAACAGATTGCATATGTTGTGGATTGACATTACCATGTGAAACTGTATTGATTTGTCATATTAATTTATAGAGTTATTTTCAATACACATTTTTACTATTATTTGAAGGAGGTGAGAAGGAAAAACCCCAACTATGATTCATTTCAAAGACAGCAATTCCTCAGGTTGCAGGATATTTTTTTTATATATATAAATGCCTGAATTCAAATGGGAAAACATGTTATCCTATCTAGAATTGTGAGCCTCAAATTTACAGAGGAGAAGCTAATTCTGAAAGTAATTGATGAGAAGAAAATGGCTGCTTTTTAACCTTTCTTGACATATCCAGAGTGGGCATTATTACTCTTTCCCCTGTCTCTGCTTTGTTCCAGAGACCTTCCTTCCACATTCTCCCTAGTCTTTCCTCGTCTAGTATGAAGAATATCAGATGGAGTTAAATGATCTTGCAGAATAAACTCACTATTATGTCATTGCTGTTTAAACTCCTCTATTAACTTTCAAAATAGAAGGTTTAACATGGAATTACTCAAAGTAGGCTGTCAAAAATGTAATTCTCAAAACCTGTTTTTTTCAGAATTCTGGCATATAGTAGTATTATTACTTTTATTACACATGCAAATAAATACAACTTAAAGACTGTTTAGATGTTGGTATTAAAGGTTATTGTTTTGATAGCATGGGTGCACTGAAAACCATATGTACATGTTTATAAATAGCAACCATTAACTCACTTGCAATACAGACACTACTGCCATGATGTTAAATAGGTTCTTTATTAGTTCAGTCTCATTATCTTAACAATTGGAGAGAACAAGGTTATTGAAGAGACAAGATAAGTCTTCTTGTCCCTTAAAGCTGAAATAGTGAAGATTTTAGTTTCACCAGTAAAATGGTGTCCTTAACTATATCTCATGCTATGAAGAACATTATTGAGTAACAATGTTAAAATGAAACAGTGATCACTGCAGATAAAAAGTTATTTTGCAACTGAATTGCACAGCTTTTATGTAAACTAAAATTATTCTTGAAGTTAAGCTCACTAGGCAGACAAGATGAATAGCATAAAAAATTATAGTGCATTTTTCAAGAAAATTAAACATCCCACTTCAGCAAGAGTAAAAGAGGCACAGAATTTCTTTATCAAATATGACATTACGCATCAATTCAGTGATTGAAAGATTTATACAAATAAGTAACAGCTTAGCAGCTTTTCCTCACTATTGTCCTTGAAATGTGGATGTTCTGTGACTTTTTTTCAGGAAACATATAATTGGTATCAGTTAGAGCTATAATACAGCATTCAGAGTTACATCATTTCATAGCAGGTTCACAGATTATTTTAAAAGATCTTTTAAAATGTCAGTGTTTAATGTTACCAGTGTATTTCATTTATCTACACCTTTTCATTTGTAAATCACTTTGGCAAGACTGCATACGTTTCTAGTGATGGCAACTTGGATTTCGTTTATTACTTGGCTTGTCTATATTCTTCACAGTTCTTCCTAGTGTGAGGTACAATCTGATCTTTATTTCTCATAAATCTGCTCTAGTGATAACCACCAGTGGTGATCATAATGGATGTGTCTGGTTGTGATGGCTGTCATATAGCTCAAAGTGTATTCCGGGGAGATGGATAACAACACAATAGCCAAAGGCTAATTTGAGCAATGCGCCCACCAAACAACAGAACCAGACAATGTCTGACTCAAGCCAAAACTGGAAGAAATTAACATCTCTAGTTAGTATGTAAATATGACTGTAAGTTAGTTATATTACATTATAAATAGTGTTATTATGTGGGATACTCAGTAAACTAATTTGGAATAAGCATGATGAATCTTTGAAATCTTAGCTAAGTAATACAAAAGATAAATTGTGCATATATATAATCTTTTTGATATAAACTGTTGACTAAGTCTGGGACTAGAATTGGATACAGCATCACCTAGACTCCTCTCTGAGAAGAAGTTTAAAACACAAGGGGGTCCTTTCTGAACCTCTTGATTCAATGAGAAAGTCTCCCTCAATAAAGTATATTGTTCCTTCTCTTTTATGACTGAAATGTATGACTCTGTGACACCAATGCTCTAGTGAACAAAGCTGCCTGAGCTTGTTTTACTAATGTTTGGAAAGTTCCAAAAACTTGGAATCTGCATAACAGTATTAGAGGGTTTTTTTTTGCACATCATCAGGAGTTGCTTTTAATCTTTTAAGCAGCAAAAGAGAGCTCTATTGAAAATTCAACTTAAAAAAATCCATAAAATTCAATCAGCTTATATATTTGAATGTTCTTTCTTCTTTCATGCTATAAGAAGTAGCACCTAAGCTTGTAAAATGCTGTAAATAGCTTATGTATGAAAGATAGTTTTGAAATAAAGACAAGATAGACTGGAAATGAATAAACTGCAAAGTTTTCTTTTACAAATATGATTCTATATTCTTGAAGAAAATACTGGCATATATTATCTCAAGACACTGGAAAAAAATTCAAAGACTGTTCTCGCAAAAAATTTAAATGTATCTTATTTCATTACAGACTTTGGAATGTGACCATATCTTTTAGCACTTTGAATAAACACAATATCTACAGAAGTTTTTCAGTGAGCAGATAGATATTTTTGAACTATATTAAATTAATACATTGTGAATTGATATTTTATCTATCTTGAAAAAAGGGGTTAATTCATATGACTTAAACTAAGGTAAAATGTGACCAAAAAATGTTGATCACATAGCTGGATTTTGTGTTTCAAACAACAAATTAAAGTCAGTAAAAGGGAAAAAGAGAAAAAAAATATTGAATACTGCATGAATAGTAAACCAAAGAAAAATGAATGTAGATGTCTCTGATAATTTCCTACATATGTAGTCATAACTATCTAGTAAAATGTTAAATCTGCTTTCCTTTATTGAACTAAAAATTACAGAATAGCTGGATAAAGAATGTTAAGTGAAAGAACATGTATTTGAATAAGTGTCTATTCTGTAATAGCTATGTCATGCTTGCATTGTTTTAAAAGTGGAGGGTGATCATGTATAGACTAGTTTTATAGAGACCAAATTGGGCATGGAAAAGACAGAATTAGTATAGGTGGACTGAACTGGCACATATCCTTTCTTATATGTTTACCTTAAGTTATTTTCATATGATTAACTTCTGTTACATGCCAATGGTATTTTTATATTTATGAAATATGTACAAACATATGAAAGTATTATTACTTCTTGTCATAATTGCAGCAGGTTTCCATATATCATATTCATGTAGCAATACTGATCCAAGCATTGTGTGTTGACTCATTTATTTTAAATGGGCCAACTATCAAATGAAATAATTTTTGTCTTTTTAGATTTCATTTGGTTACCTGTCTAAAAATAAGGTAAAATGTTCCTTAGTCTTTTCTGTGGTAGGGGTCCTGTGTGTGTTGTCTTAGTAATTGTTCCAAACTTTATATAGTACTGAGTTGTACTGAGTAATACTAATCTATGATTCTATCATTTGAAAAGACATATTCAACTTTGCTGATTGTATTTTAGCTTTGAATAAGGGATTTCACATCCTAGATAGTTTGCCTTTGCTTTGGAGGGGGAACTCTGCAAGTATGCCTCACTTTCATAGTGCTTGTATGCCATATGCACTAATCTAACTGGAGGACTGATGATATACATACTGGTCAGTCAGCTACAAATTATTACTGGCATACAATTCATAGTATGTAACAGCAAGAAGCAAGCAATAAGACAAACAGAAGTAAATTAGCTATGCAAAGATGTAAAGTCAGAAAATTAAATCAGCAAAGGCAAATCCATAGCAAAATTATAGAGTTTTTGCAGTGTCAATCTAGAGAACAGAAGATGAGTGGAATTTCTCAAGTTTAATATGACTCAGAACACATTTTTTTGTCATACTTTTAGAGGCATTGAGAGATTTTTGCTGTAGAGTTTTGGGGTGGAAAAGGACATTTTTTCATATGGATACTCTTCATGGGATTTCTAGCCTAAAAAGACAGTTCATATGGAAACTGAAATGCTTAATTGCACATTAGAAGGCCTGAGTGACATAGCAGTACGTCACATTATTTGAATTGTCTGGTTTATGACAGCATTAGATGCATAATGAAATGCCTAGTAGTGCAGAAAGAGAAGCCATAGGCCAAGAGGTTAGAGTACTTCAAAGTGCAGAAAATTCAGGAAAATGTAACTCTATGTTCTCTTTTCAAATGGGATTTAATTATTTCTACAGAGTGGAAAACCCTTTCCCTCAACTAAGTAACAACAGCAAGGTGGTTTAAGTAGTCACTAGGGATGTGAGGAAATGGCAGTGTACAGATTTAGGTGCACACCTACCTACCACATCTCCATTAAGCTGTTTATCCCTGTAAGAAAGAAGCCTGGTCAACTGATCACTGTCTCTTTTTGCCCTCATTAAGCTTGCCAAGACACAAAAGTTTTATAAGCAACAACATTAAAGAACAACTTTCAGTTTCACATCAATGCACCAGAAGGGAGGCAAAGTTAAAATATTGAGAAGAGAGATGAGGTGGAAAAAATGTTTCTTATCCATTATACAAGTACCTACAACTCTTCAAGCTGCAGTATGCAAGGCAAGTTCCCTTTTGGCATTCTACCAAATGGTGGCTAAATTTAGCTAGTTCAGTGTATGGACAAGAGGTGAGTCATCTACCTGAAGACAGAAATATCCTTGCATTGGGGATTCCATTTGTTTTGAAAGTCAGAGGCATTTTCATTGCTGTGACTTTAGCACTAGTGCATTTAAAATATTTAATGGAAGTCTTAACTCTTTTATCAACAATAAAAAAAAACCATATATAACCCAAAATCCAAATATATATCTTGTAAATTTATCTATATTCATTTTGATAAGACAGTAACATAAGACGAGCTCTTAAAAAAACTGTAGTATGACTGTAGACAACAAATTCTGAAAAGACATTGTTCTATTTTTTATAACTGATTCAAATCAGAAATACAGTGTTTAACTAGAAATACATTACACAACAGAGATATTAAACCCAAAGAATGTTAGTCATAGGAAAAATCTCCTTATAATATTTTTTTAATTAAAAAAAAAATTCCCCAAATTAGTTATTGCAAATTTTTAAATTCAAGTTTCATTTAAAAAAATCATAGAGTTGGAAAAAATTACTTATTCTGTAATTTTACAGTTTAAAGCACTAAAGAAAACTTTAATGGAAGGAAATGTCAATCAGGACAAGGTAATACTTTTTCAAAGTATTTCAAAGTATTCTGAACTGAAGTTTCTATAAGTGAGATGAGCAGGCATGGATTGTTTCACTTTAATAAAGTTATTTTAAAAATATTCTAGCTGTTTTGAACAAGACAGAGGGATAACGCCCACTGTAAAGTATTACTACGTGAAGAATATTAAGTTTTGGGAGAGTCCTAATAAATATCCTCCTCACAAGATTTTGAGAGTTTATCTGACTCTTCTTTAGGGCTACGAGCATGATTAAGGGGCTGGAACACCTGCCTTATGAGGAAAGGTTAAGAGACCTGGATCTTTTTAGTCTGGAGAGGAGAAGACTGAGAGCGGATCTAATTAATGTCTATTTAATGTCTATAAATACATAAGGGCTGGGCATCAAGAAAGCAGGGACAACCTCTTTTCATTTGTGCATTGTGACAGGATGAGGGGCAATGGATTCAAGCTAGAGTAGAGGAAGTTCCACCTCAACATAATGAACTTCTTTATTCTTAAGAGTTGTAGAGCATTGGAACAGAATCCACAGAGAAGTTGTGGAGTCTCCTTCTCTGGAGACTTTCAAGACCTGTCTAGATACATTTCTGCATGATCTGCTCTAATTTTGTCCTGTTCTCTCAGGGGGGTTGGACTCAATGATCTTTGGAGGTCTCTTCCAACCCCAAATATTCTGTGATTCTCCATATTATAAAAAACTTCAAAGATGACTCCGCAATTCCTTCTACATCCTTCTCTTACCCTGAAACATCCCTGAAACCCCTTTTGTGTCTGGTGCAGAAACAGTCTTCAGGATGTTTGATACTTTACAATGGGCAGACACAAAGATAAATGATTTTACCATTCTTAACCAACAGTTGCACTCCTGTTTTGAACTAGGAGTGCTCTGAGCTTCCCCAACATACTTGAGTCAAGCTTTATAATGAGGATGTTTCAGATAGCAGACTCAGACAAAAAAACCAACCAATCAAACAAACAAACCAAACATGATACACCATAAACCAAAACCTAAAACTCTTCCTAAATATAAAAGGGCAAAAACTGGAGGATTAATAGTTAATAGAACTTACCAAATGTCAAAAGCGTACTTTGGTTTCAGAAGTGAGCAAAAAGAACAAGCTGCAAAATATTTTATCTTAGCAGAGCAGCTAACTCATCTTTGCAGGGAAATAAGGTTACCCGTTCATCTATTACAAAATAGTCACTGTTAGAGGTCAGAAAAAAAGTTTAGTGTAAGGGTTCCAATTTCTAGTGTTTCAAGGCATATTTTCATTCAAAAGTGGTCATCTTAGGAGGAATGAAGCTTAAACCTCTGACCTTTTGACCTACATACACGGTGACACAAATATGTGAGTGTTGAACCACTAAAGCACAGCTAAACTATAAAAGCCAAACCACAAAACATAGAAATAACCAATCCAGTGTCCAAAAAGCTCATCATAAGTCTATATTATAAAGCTGTGGCACTGATATAATAATTTTTTACTTAAACAGTTAGATGATATCTAAATACACATTCTACAGTTGTATAAAAAAAGATAATTTCTCCTATGTGAGCTCTGTTCAACAACATTTCTTAATACAAGTTTTTTTATAAAAGGAATAATTTATCTGAAATGGCTTCAGATGTTTATTAAGGAGAATGGGAGGCTTTTTGAGTTTTCAAATTTTTTAAATGAAACTTTTATGTTCAAAGTGACTTTTTGTTTAGACAATCTGTTTACTTTATGAAAAATCAATACAAAATAAGAAGCCAGGAGGCTAGGTGTTAAATGTTAAAGTGAAATATTTTTATGGAACAAAATAGTATCTGTGGATGATAGATACTTGTACTGGAACACTAGTTCACTCATGTGAAGGGATAAATATTTAATCTCAGCATTAGCTAAAATCAATCTTAAACTGGTTTGGTTTTTTTTTAATAGAAAAACTTCTGTTTCCAGTAAAACTCATAAATAGAATTAAATTTATAAACATACATTTTCCATTATAGATTTTTTTTTTCTTTAGTACTGCTAATTTTCTGGTTTAAAAATGTTGCCTACTACATTTTGTGTTTCACTTCTAAATGACTTCAAGCAGATTTTTATAGAATATTTTAATGATAAATGAGTAACTTCAGAATTTTTTTTATTCTTTCTGTAAAAGTAGGATTTAAAAAAAAAAAAAAAAATTATTAATAATGCAGCCACCAGTATTTTACAAGACACTCTAACTCCCTATGAACAGAGCATTAGGTACAATGTTTTTGATGTTATTATTAAACCCTAACAGAATTGTCAAGAAAGTATTGTTTTCCTAACTTCAAATTTTATTAAACCTGAAGTTATTTTCATTTTCATTTGCAATCAAAGCTGTCTGTATATGAACCATAATGCTATTATTAATTACTGTAGGTATTTCTAATAATTAAAAAATTGCTGTAAGGTACACTTGTTCATTTTCTCAACATTAGGCATAGAAAAATTCTTAATAGTAAAATAGTAATAATTAAAAAAAACCAAACAAACAATTCAACAAACATTATATCACCTAACGTCTGGTATTTTTTGGTTGACTAAAATTATTGTGGGTCTGCTGAAGTTGATGGAGCTGAATTTCTGTGGCTATTCATCTGATGTATTATTTCTAAAATTTCAGATCAGAGGCTACAAGACTGAGGAAGGCCTACAAGTTTAGCTAAACCTGTTTTAGCTAAACCTGTTCATTTAGCCATTTAACTTAACATGTAAGAAGTCTTCCTATATTTAAGGCTAAGCTCCAGATTAGATCTTTACAGAATTTGAGCTGCAAATTAGACATGTTGTGATTTGGTTCATATTAACTAGGACCAGAATCAACAGCATTTTCAAATTTAAACCCTTTTAAAGATAAATTTTTAAAAGCTTGGATGTCAGGAATACAAACCCAATAGCTTGTCTGTACACTTGTACTTACATACATAAGTAATAAGAAAATAAAATATTCTGTGTGATGGACAGAAAGCATGCTATCTGAGACAAAAATTTTTGTGCCAGAAGGAGGGTAATAAAATGAATGTGTCTGTATGTCCTACTAGATAAGGTCCTGAGGTCATAGGGTAGTTTCTTACTTTCCAAATTTTGTTGCAAGAAGTTAATGTATTTTGTTTCATCACAATTAGAATTTTCAAAAGTGAGAAGACATTTTGGCTTCTTATGAGAGGAGCCAAAACCAAAAATTAATAGTGATGACTGAGTGCCTTAACCAGCATGGGTAGAGCTGCTTGCACCTGCTTGCTTTGCATCCTGGGAGAGTTAAGATAAAAGCTCTGTTCCCCTCAGTGTCAGGTTGACTTAAGGTTAAATTTGCCTGTGAATATGCACTGATCAGTAGGATATAACAGACAGTTAATATAATAGACTCTACTGTGCATACCAGGCATGTTCAACATTCACGTATTGGATCAAGCCTTTGGAAAATGGTGACCCATTTCTTTCTTATTCCTGGACTCCGGTGTGACTTGAAAAGGTATTAAATTCTTTGCTGCTTACATGAGGAGATTTTTGACAGGATCAGAAGCAGAATGCAATCAGATAGTGAGGTTTAAGTGCCTCCCAGCATACACAATTACTGAGCAGCCTCCGTCAGCCTTACTTTTGGACATGTTTGTCTATGTTCACCTATGCCTTGTTTTAGATGTTTTTAGACAGTTTTTAGATCTTTATTTACACAAGAAAATAAATTGGCTTTTGTTCTTGCTTGAATCAGATAATATTAACTAATATTTTGGTTGCCCTATCATGAATGATTTCTGAGAAAAAAAAAAAAAAAGCTGCCATTTTTGCATTATCAAGTTGCACTTGAAATTAAAATTTAAAAACTGAAAATACAAAGGAAGATGCATAGCCATGTTATTCTTCACTTTTCAAGTCTCATATTATTAGTATTAGATATGCAGGAATTTCAACGGTAAGTGAAGACTGCCATCTTCTGACTTCAACGGCACTTCTGCAAGACTAAATATGAAGCTTAGTCTGTGTTACTCCTGTTTATCACATTGCTTCCAAGTGGAAAAACCCTTGTCCACATCTTGATCCCGTTGTCTAAAATACTGTAGCCCAGACAGGGTCTTGCATCCACAGTATGTTGGTCCAGCTCTGAAAGAGAAACATTTATCTGTGACAAACAAAACTGGTTCACTTTTCTATTTTCTTGCAGAGAAATCTGGTTCATGAATTTAGCATCTCATCCACACTTCCAAAGGAATATTTTCTATCACAATGAGTTAATTGATCAGTTGACTATTTCTTAGGAACTTTAAGACTAAGTGTTTAATGCTATGACAACATAAAGCACATATGTATAATAGAGGTCTACCTCTCATTACAAATCAATAGTATTCCAGAAACTAGCAATAGTACCTTTAGAATTCCCAACCAAAAATTTCAGCTGATGTGAACCAAAAAGCATCACTCATTTAATCAAATGTCTCAAGCTGTTCACTAAATTAAACTGATATTATAGGTCTGCAGCAAATGGAACAAATGTGTATATATATATATATATATACATTCTGACCAATTGTCTTATATTTATTTGTGGCTCAAACAACAGATTGACATAAAATAAAAAGCCTCTTCTTAGCAGAAGGAAAGTGTAAGTAGCAACATCTAACTACTGTTGTTTACTGAACCTTTTATTCATACATAAGCCCCTGGCACTCTGGTAACAAAGCACAGACAGATCACAGACTCAAAATATGAAAGCTCTATCTCTGAAGCTCATATTATAAGCCAGATGCCACAAATGGAAAAACAACTTCTCAAATCAAGAGTTTCATGGACCTACCACTGGCACAAAAGACCAACTGCTATATATTCAGCCAGAGAGCATGTTCCTGACTGCTGAAGACACTGATAATCCAGCAGACTTCCCTGCTGCAAAGGTAATCTTTCGGTTACCAAAAGTCATCTAACACTTGGATCACTTTACATCTGACCTACAGCATCTGCACTTATGCATTCTCAATGTGTAGCCTGCTGTACAGCACAACTAACGCAGCAGATTCAGAATCCTACAGCCAGATCAAATTCAGTACTCCACAGTTTGATCAGTAGATTTGAAGAGTAAAAGAGTGGAATAAAAATTGTCATTTGGGCAAAGAAAGCAGACACCTGTATTTGAAACTGCTCTATTACTTCCATCTTTATGTTAAGAAAAATCAGTCTTCATATTCTCTTTCATGACTTTCAGAGTTTTTTTATCCCTTTTAAATAATCCAATACTTTCAACTGTATCCTAAGGGAAAACCTACTACTTAGGAATACTTCATATCAAGGAATACGTCATGTTCAAGCTCACCTTTTGCATTAATTTATTTCAGTTTATTAAAGTGCTAATCCAATCTTTAATCCAATATAGGAGTGAGTGCATGTGAATGTTTCTGTGTTTATGGAAGAATAGATAAATACCCTCATGTAAAGTGTTCAGTCATCAAAAAAACCCCACTGATTAGCTGTTATAAGTAGGATTCCCCCCTCTTCCCTCCCTAGATCTATTTTCACTGACTTCATTTCACACGACACACATGCTACTTCAGGCAAACAACAGAATTATAACATTAGGAAGTTTGGAGTTTGGTTTTGTTGTTTGGATTTTTTTTCAACTGAAGTATCCATTTTGATCTCTACTGTGGTCTAGTCACTGAAAAAGTGTTTTGCCTTGATTGGGTCCACTTCCTTATTAGAAGACAGAGAGGAGAATGACCAGCATCCACAGTCCTGATAGTGGCATGTCTGACTATTAGAATATAACACCTGTGTGTTATAGAATAACAACACCTGCATGTTGGTAATGTAAAATTCAAATTTCTTCTGATCCAAGATATCCAGTAAAAAAGACAATTATCTTCTCATCCCCTGTAGACTGCACAAAAAGAAAAAAAAAAGAATGAACTTGGGTTTAAAGAGTTATGCAGAAAATCTTGGACAATTTCACTCTTTAAGAATGAATAAAGGAAGGTGTAGCAATATACCAGGGAAGCTGATGGTACAGATCATCCTGGGTTCCATTATGTAGCACATGCAGGAGAACCAGGTGATCAGACCCAGTCACCATGGGTTTATGAAGGGCAAGTCCTGTTTAACAAACCTGATCTCCTTCTATGACGGTGTGACCCACTTGTTGGAGGAAGGTAAGGCTGTGGATGTTGTCTATCTTGACTCTAGTAAGGCATTTGACAGTGTTTCCCACAGCATTCTACTAGAGAAATTGACTGCTCTTGGTTTGGATGGGCATATGCTTTCCTGGGTGAAAAACTGGTTAGACAGATGAGTCCAAAGAGTTGTGGTCAATGGAGTTAAATCCAGTTGGTGGCCAGTCACAAGTGGTGTCCCCCAGGGCTCAGTACTGCGGACACTCCTGTTTAACATCTTCATCAATATTTTGAATGAGGGTATAGAGTGCACCCTTAGTAAGTTTGCAGATGACACCAAGCTGGGTGGAAGTGTTGACCTGCTGGAGGGTAGGGAAGCTCTAGAGAGAGATCTAGATAGGCTGGATCACTGGGCCAAGGTTAGTTCCATTTTCAATAAGGCCAAATGCCAGGATCTGCACTTCAGCCACAACAACCCCCAGAAGTGCTCCAGGCTTAGGGAGGAGTGGCTGGAGAGCTGCCAGGCAGAGAAGGACCTGGGGGTGTTGATTGACAGCTGGCTGACCATGAGCCAGCAGTGTGCCCAGGTGGCCAAGAAGGCCAACAGCATCCTGGCCTGTATCAGGAATAGCGTAGTCAGCAGGAGCAGGGAGGTGATCATTCCTCTGTACTTGGCTTTGGTGAGACCACACATTGAATACTGTGTCCAGTTTTGGGGCCCTCTGTACAAGAAGGATGTTGAGGTCCTGGAGAGGGTACAGAGGTGGGCTACTAAGCTAGTAAAGGGTTTGGAGCATGTCTCTTATGAGGAAAGGCTGAAGGATCTGGGTCTTTTTAGCCTTGAGAAAAGAAGGCTGAGTGGAGACTTTATTGCTCTCTACAACTACCCTTCAGGTAGGAGTTGATCTGTTCTCCCTAGTGATAAGTGATGGAACAAGAAGAAATGGCCTGAAATTGAACCAGGGAAGGTTCAGGCTGGATATTAGGAAGAATTTCTCTACTGAAAGGGTTGTCAGGCATTGGAATATCCTGCCCAAAGAGGTAGTGGAGTTACCACATTTGGAGGTGTTTAAGAGAGGAGTAGATGTTGTGCTTAGTGGTTTTGATAAGGCTAGGAGTAAGTTTAGAGTTGATGATCTTGAAGGTCTCTTCCGACTGGAACAATTCTGTAATTCTATGATTCTATGCTTATGAACCAGTATTTAAATGTTTCAGGGTCCAGGAAATGTCTTAATAGTGATAAATATTTCATTTAGTTTCCTTCTGAAAACATTACCTTTCTAACCTAAAAGAATATATTTATAATAATCAACCCAGTCAATGCCTTGAGCTATAAGTACTATCAGAAATAAATAAGAATCAAATAAATTACATTATATATCTAGAAAACAATTAGGTCCTCAAGTCCCACATTACACTCATTTGTGTAGGTATCTTGACACGACATCATTAAAATACCTAATGGATGCTGATTTCACTTTGAATTTTCACTTGCATGCTAGCAGAAATATTATGAAACAAACAGACCAAAAAAAAAGTGTTCATGAACTGCCTACAGACATTAGGCTGCAGCATCATGAAGTCCATTCAAAAACTTTAAAAATTCAAACTGTAACTTTCCAGTACTTACACAAAGATCTTGGGAGTCTTACCACACCTTTGACCAAGTTGAATGCTGATAGACTTCAGAAAATAAATATTAATTAATATTAGCATAGAAATATCCAGTTAAAAGATACTAAAAATACCTTACAGTTTGTTTAACAGCCTGGACATACTCTTTTCTTTTCTTTTTTCTTTTTTTTCATAAAATAGAGAATA
>JANHGN010002399.1:0-13984 GCA_024605025.1 Megaceryle maxima
TATTATCTATATTTTACATAGTTATTTGTATATATTTTTTAATTTTTATAAGAATGTTATGTCTTTATTAGGAAGTGTCTTTGTATTAGGAGATTATTGCAAAGAGAAAGAGAGAACAATTAAAAGCATGTGTTCTGTTAGTCTGAACAAGCCAGTTGTGTTCCTTTTCAGGTGCCTGCAAAAAAAAATGTGATTATGTGTCATGTGTCTTCTCCTTTTCTCATTTTAAAGAATAGGCAAGGCTTTTTAACCTATCTGATTTACTAATCAGTCACACTCAGCTCCTCTCATACCCCATATAAGAAAATTATATGGATCTAGAAAGTTCAGTATTGTAGTAGAATCATCTTTCTATACGGGAAATTGCATCACTGTTTATCGTGAAACAGGTTTGATTCCATATAGGAATTACCCATTCTTATATGTAGATATCCCCCATTTATCTTAATGGTATATGAAAATAGAAAAGGAAAACAACAAAAAATATATTCTTGATGTTCAGAAGTTAAAATGTACCTTATCTATGTGAAGTAATTTTATCAGAAAGTATTATATCCCAAAGACAAGAAATGTCACCTTTGGTTAGTATCAGCATTTTTTCCTTACAAGTTTTCCTTATAGATTTTAGTCTCTCTGATGGATGTTCAAAAATATACCAAATGGCATAACTATTTACAGAAACATCTGAAGGGATGAGAGGAAGGGGAGATCTGTCTCATAAGTCTTTCATACAGAGGAGTGAAATATGTCGGACAGGCTATCACTTACAAGCGAGTGTGTTTTAGATTTTACGTTCCTGAACCCCTTCGACACCTAAGCTGACTTTAATACAGTTTGGTAACTTATCTCTAGACTTCCTGGCCTGAAGCAAGGCTACTTACTGCATTTTAGCCTATCAAAGTAATTATATCACTTCAGAGTTCAGCTAAGCTTGTCAAGCTTGTCTGCTCAATTTAAGCAGAAGACAAGAAGCACAGGAGAGAGGAAGACAATGGAAATGAGGATCAAGTGCTGTGTAGCAAGCACTCGTGCTTGCTACAGTTTGTGTAGCCAAGAATGAGAATAATAAGAATCTTAAATCTATGTTTAACTTATTCAGCCTAATTGCCCATATTGAACATATTTAGCACTGGCATCCTGATGGTAACAAGCTTCTTTTGGACTCCAAAGACTGAGAGTTTGTCCTTGCAGATTCAAGGGATCTTGCCTATTCCTAAATTGTATAGCTACTCTTTTGATACCTCTTCCTTCAAAAGAAAAATCAATCCACTATCCTCTCCAGTTGAAGAATCAAAATGAATTTGTAGTAATGTAATGTTAATTATGTCTTTTTGTTTTGTTTCTTCCTCCGACGTTTTAGGCCATCAATATCCTAGTTTGTATCTCCATTCTGTATGAAGCAACGCTACCTTGAGTGTCATGAAGTGAACAAAGACTACAAATCTGCCTAAATCTTAAAATCTGTCATCATAGCATCATAGAATCATTCAGGTTGGAAAAGACCCTTCGGATCATCAAGTCCAACCATTAACTCTACAAAGTTCACCCCTAAACCATGTTCCTCAACACCACATCTAAATGACCCTTAAACACATCCAGGGATGGTGAATCAATCACCTCCTTGGGCAGCCTATTCCAGTGTCTGACTACTCTTTCTGTGAAATTTTTTTTCCCTAATTTGCAGTCTAAACCTACCCTGTTGCAGCTTGAATGCATTCCCTCTTGTTCTATCACTAATTACTTGTGAGAAGAGACCAATACCAACCATCACTTTGCTTTGTTTCAAGACATAGACAACATATATGTCAGATATTTTTCATGAACCTACAGAGTTACATGACCAATTTTTGGTCAAAGAATACATACCACTAAAGCAAAGAGAGAGAGATTCTGTGGTTTTGTCTTAGAATATTTTGTGATTTTTTTTTTTTTTTTAATTCCAAGTTTTAGAAAGAAATTAAGAAGACTTTAAACATAAATGTGTTATTTTGACAAAAAGGAAACTCTCGGCTGAACTGCCTTTGAGTTGAGGTGGATATTGGTCTTCTCTCGTTCGTCAAGTAGCTTTCAGTGAGTAAATTTATACAAATATAAATTATATTCTTATAGTCACATAGGAATGAGGATTTTGACTTAAATGTCACATACTCTATTACAGTAACCGTCTGGTGTGACTATATATACAGCTACCTTGTTTAAATTTTCTGTAACACAGGAATAATTGTAGGAGGAAGGTGGTTGACAGAAAAGAAGCGTGTCCTGATCTGCAGTTTTGTTCACATTGCAAAGCCATCTTGGTGCATTCAAATTCACATTGAAACTATGTTGGAAGAAAAATGCAGCTTAGAAGCCAAAAGCAGAAGCACAGGACTTTGGAGATTCTGTAATATTTCATGTGTTTTAATTCACTGTAACCTCTTTCTCAAAATGCTTCACTTGTGACTTTGCATCTGTCCATGGAGCAGTGCAGTGAAAAACACTTGATATGTGTCTGAAGTCCTTGATTTCAGCCTGAATTTAGAGCAAAATCAAATGCATTAAGTTTTCAGTATTTCTAGGTGATGATCAGCATCTGAAATAGAGATTTTAAAATAAAACAAAACCTAAACCAGTAAAACCCAAGCAACAACAACAATAAACAAAGGAACCGAACCAAACAGAAAAAAACTACAACAAACCAAACAAATGTTAGTATTAATATAAGCTTATTTACATTTTTTTTTTCATTTTTTTAAATAATGCTCTGCAATATGTTGGTTTATACTAATGTAGCAGAAAGCAAAATTAGCTTTTCTCTGTCTCTAGCCCTTGTACAATTTGTTGAAAGACTTGATTTTTGGAATAGAAAAAGAAAAGAGCTCATGTCATTGTCTTTGATTCATGAATTCATTTTATGTTAATATTAAGAATGTCCCATTGTGAAGCCTTTCATTTTAGAAATATTATGAAGCTAATTTTAAAAATCTGCATGATTCCCAGTCTTTCTGGGGCTTCAAAGTAATGTTGTCTGGAAGCAAACAAACAAACAATTATGAGACAGTTTGAAATCTTAAATGTTCTTTTACTCCCTTTATCTGTTGTCTTTGTTCTGAAATCTTAAATGTTCTTTTATTCCCTTTATCCATTGTCTTTGTTCTTAAATTTTGGATTTATTTAATCTGAAAACCAATTATGGGAGCAATTGTTTCAAGACTTCTTATAAGAGAAATAAAAATTCTAATCGGTCTTGAAGCATCTATATCTATTTGCAGACAACAAAACCTCTTATCTGAATTTTTATATATGCAGGATTAAAGATTATAAAACCTCTTATTGGGGTTTTCATACAATATATGTAGGATTAGAAATATTTGTTGCCATGCATTGTGGCCTGTTTATCAGCATTTGCTAAGGATTCATTCTTGGAATAAAACTCCACAGTCTGGGCTTATTTTCAGGCTACAGATTCAAAATACAAGAAGGTAGATATTGAAATGTTTAAATGTAAATAACAGGACATGACACGACAGATGAAATTCAGCAAATCACTTGTTTCTATGAACTAAATTTTGCTTTATTTGGAAAAAATTAATGCAATCTATTCCCATGCTGCCCAGGGTAGTGGTTGAATCACCATCCCTGGATGTGTTTAAAATTCACATAGATACGATGCTTAGGGACATGGTTTATCATTGGACTTGGTAGAGTTAGGTTGATGGTTGCACTCAATGATCTTGAAGGTCTTTTCCAACCTAAACAATTCCATGATTCTGTGATTTTATTTGGAAAAGAAAAAAGTCAAAATACTTAAAGGAAGGGTCTATGTGGAAGCTCTGGTGATATTTTCTTTTTTTTTTTTTCTTTCCTCATTTCTAATAAGAAGGATGCTGAATAAGTAAGGTAGTGAATAAGGAGTATGAAATTGCTTGGTGCTTTTACCTTTTCTAAGTTTTGGTTGAAATAATGCGTATCTCAACACTGAGGACTGACTAGAACACATTGTCTGTGTAAAACATAGTCTCAGAGGCATCTTATTTACATTACAGACCACAGACAACATTATCCGGTATTTTTGCAGAATAATTGTAAATAAAGGCAGACAGAATAAATGTTCTGCTTATCAGTTCTGACCTTTCTAAAATTTAAGGCTGCTGAAATTTCACAATAAGTATTTATATGCACTAATTAGGTGACATTTATATGAAGTAAAGGTGACATTTAGATATAACATGCTAAATGATACTACCAAAAAAGCTCTTAATTTCTGTTGAAAACCTATTAGTATTTTCATTTGTGTCTCTATAGGCAGTGGAGGAAGATCCTGAAATTGGTTCCAGTTTGTGTTATGTTGATATATACATATATATATTTTATTTAGTGGACTTTCTCAGAATTTACCCTGATCTTCAAATTAGCCAGAGCAAATTTCAGTCTAGAAATGGTCCCAGGCAGGACTCCAAACTCTTCCTTTCGAATTCTTGAGATGATGGTAATTGATGTTAGTTCACTGGAGTCAGCAGTGGGTGTGACAGTGAGGTGTTACTAATGTAAGGAGATTAAAAAGTAAACTGTACTGACTCACCTCATGATTAATTTGCTCTCTGGTGTGGCAGCAGCAGAAGTGGGGACTGGTCTAGCATATTGCAGCTTCTCATTTGCTGGTTCATACCCAGACCCTGCTTCACCCCACTGGCTCACTGCAGGAGCTCTTGCTGGCTTTGCCAGAAGTTGGGCTGAACATGAAACACAGGTTAACTAAGTTTTGTGAGAGTACACATTCTGGCCAATGGTAATAAAATTAAAGCAAGTGAAAACAGGAGCAAAGAGGAAGCGGCAAAGTGCATGTAAGTTATGCCATAAGGAAAGATCACCATTCTGAAGCAGATTAATCTGTTTTGGAAAAGCAATACTAATGTTAAAGATGACAGGTGATGACCTCTGATTTATACTGTAACTTCTATGGTATCTTTACATCCTATATATATATATAAAGAGATATAAAATATAGGCCTTCTCTGCTTCAGTTCATCTAAAATTCAGGATGTCATTTCAAAGAAACACTTCTTTGGTCCAGAGGTGTGCTGAGAGCAGCGTACATTCTGGCAAAGGGGTAATCCCACATACTATTTTCGGTGTTTCTCAAGTGTTTTCAGATATATAATTGACTTTTGAAGCCGTTCACAGAACTCATAGATCTTTGTATCTTTTCTGATCTTCCACTTGTGCAACCAAAGCGGAGCACTGTGGGGACAATAGGGGCACTACTGATGGCTCAAGTGTAATCGATCAGGAGTCTCCTTTTGGAGTTTTGGGAAGGATGTCAACAACAAAATGTCAAGGTGGGGAATGATGCTTTTGAGTCTTAGATGCTCTTACACCTTCAGGCTTTTCCCAGCTCTAAGAAAATGGAAAATTGGCTCTAGGGAGCATCTTGAATGGCAATGATTTTGAATAATTCTCTTTTGTGGAGCTTTCTCTTTGCTGAGATTACTGTTGGGAAAGACTTCACATTTTGAAGTGTTATCATTAATAGGAATTTACACGTCATCAGAGATATGTAACCTTGCAGTACGATTACACATGAAGAAATATTAGAGTAGTGTTAAGAGCTTAAAATATAATCACGACTATGCAGAAAGTCAGAGATAAGTGTGAAGAATAGAGTTAGCAAATTCTTTACACATACAGAAATGTCTAAATAATGAGGTGCTTTAAAACTAAGCCTTCAATTTCTGTTAGATATGAGAATTACATTATCTGGTTTTAAGGAGTTACTCTGTCACCTCTTGCCTAGGGAACTCTGTCCCAACAGCCTCCTGCCAGCAAATAGAAACTGGAAACTATTCAGTATGCTTTGGGATTTTTGGTTTGGTGTGGGTTTTTTTTATTGTTGTTTGGTTTGTTTGTTTGTTTGTTTGTTTATTTTCTTGCGGAGAATTTGTCTCCCATTATCCACTCTTTTGCCACAAGACTGTGATTCAAGATTGAACAGAAGGAAAAAGCTTAGCTATTCTCCAAATTTTTATCTAGTTGAAATGATATATGGCACATCTTAAATTTCAGTAACATTGCTGCAGTCAAAGATCTTTTGCTAAAATGGCTGACACACAGATGTTTAAAGGACTAGATTTTATTTTGTTCTTCAGAAATATGTGTGCTGCTCCCACAAAAAGGTCAAAGGATTTTTCCAGGATGTAGTCCTGTGACTAAACATTGTTTTCTGTTTAATACCTAAGCAGTTCTCAGTTCCTCATATTTTTTGTTTGAGTCTATGTTTAGGTTTTATAGTCTTGCCAAGGCAGAAATGGCCATCAGCTCAGAATGCCCAAATTTTGACTTAGTTGAAATACAAAATAGCTGTTAATAGGTACTTTTGGAGCAATTTAGCAGATTGTTTTTAATGGTCCATGCTAACTTACTGAGTTTGCAATGTAATATAATTTCAAAAAATCCAAAAGATCACTGTAATGTTAATTGGAACTTTGATAGATTTTCCTGTGTAGCCCTTTTTAAAAATGCACTGGAAATGAGAATGAATCATTTTCTCATTGAAAAAACTTCCTGTGATCTGACATCCTTCATATTAACAGATCATTATGAAGTATATGATTATGTGAGAGTTATGTCCATAATATATATTATATTTCACAATTTCAGCAAAAAGGGTTTAAGTTAATCAATGAATGCGACAATAATCAGTGAAGCATTGAATGTTAATTAGGTTGTATATAAAATAAACTTCAGTAGAACAAGAGGATATTACTGAACTGCATTTTTTCATAACTGTTAAAAGTTATTAGAGTGGTATTTAGAATTCATTCTGTTTCTTAGGTAATGTATACTATTAAATATCCTATTCTGGAAGTAATGCTGTATTATTAAGTACTTGTATCTAGTACAATTTGATAGGTTCAAATTACTTTAACAACTGTGCTGCTTTTGAAAATATTATACAGTTCACGTAGTTGATGTTTTTAAGACCTGAATCCAAAGGCATATTATGAGATTTTTTTGGAACACTGAGGGGATGTACATAAGTACTTTCCATCCATAGTTATGCTCAGAAGCAGCCAAGAACCTTGGACCATGTCTCTGACTTGCTCGTATTTATTCTGACTGATGTAACTGTTACCCTAGTTTCAAGTCAAAAGACTAAGATATGAACTAGAAATTTCCCAGCCAGCTGTTAAAGGCAAGTCTTGGGAGATTTCTGCTTGGAGAGAGCAAAAAGTATATAGTACAATATTTCTGCTAGAGTAACTTTGTTATCTTTCATTCCCCTTAAAATGATGAAGCAGAGACAAAGAAAATTTGAGGTAAAGATTCTTCTCATGGAATTTCTCCTGGTGAAGCCCCCATAAGGTCAGATGTTTAATAATACCAGTGAAATATATTAATATATTATGTTTATTAACATAGAGATCTCTTCCAACACTTCTAATTCAGCCTGGAATTTAAGAGTGTTAATGGGAGTCTTCTCTATTTAATCATGAGCAGTGATTAGGCAATTGCTATTTCCTAGCCATTTCCATCTTTCTGTGGACATGATGGTTCTGCAGTGTCAATGTGAGTTATTAACAATAGTTAATAACTGTGCCAATAGTAACATTGTTTCTACAGTAAACAAGGGATAGATCTTCTGAGACAGCAGGTTCTGCATTGTTTTCTGATTGTGTGGTCTCAGTTTCTGCAAAGATAGATGGTGAACTTTAAGAATTCTGAATAATTTGTCTCCAGTAACATCCTGAGAAGGCCAGGGTACTCTGAGGTCTCAGCAGCACTGCCAGTGTCAAAGCAGTATAAATTTTGGATACAATACAATCAATACAGATATCCAGCCATGTTGAAGTCTGGTATTTTCTGTCTGTCACACATTCCTGTGTTACTGCAAAAATGTTTGTGCTGTTATGTGATTGGAAAACAGATCTTTTTTTTTTTGTAAGAGGTAGAAAAAGAAAGGAAGGAGATTGCCAAGAGATTGTCTAATGTTTTATATCATAAATTGTGATTGAAATGTTTCTGTACATTTGCAGAGATTGCTTACTGGTTATAACCTCCCTTTTAGAAAAACAAAATAACTTATAAGAGTTAAAGCATCATTCAGAAGCATTTTGCAGTTGGATCTAGAATAGTGTGTGTGATGTTAAAAACCTCTTTAAATGCCATTGCGTACATTTCTCCTGATACAAAGATGTAATCATCACATTGTGAATAACTCTCATGATACCCTTTAATAGTAAAGCTGCTGTTAATCCAAACTGACAGAACATTGGTTTCCAATATGAAACAGTACCAGCAAAAGTGGAAGTAAATTATATAAATGAATGATTCAAAGCTTTATAGTGCTCATAAAAATGTTAATTCCTTAGGTACCAGTAATTATCACTCTATTATTACCAAAAAAAAAAAAAAAAAGGAGAATATTTCTTACTTCAGCATCTCGGGCTGTACCTTTGTAGTTGTTAATGATCAATCTGTGGCCTATGGGATCACACAGAAGTACAGGTATAATCTGCATGAAGAAGAGGCAAAACTGTTGGTTTCTGTTTGAATTTATTAACTCATTTGATAGGGAGTTTCTACCACTTTTATCCTTCTATACATCACAGTACATCAGAACAGTACAGCTGGCATGTGAATGCAAAGAGAAACACACAGAAGTGAAAGCAGAAGGTTAAACATACTAGCCTAAGACAGTTTGAGTTCAGAAATGAGCATCTCACAGTTTATGGTGTTGGTTGCTTAGCAAAAGTCAACATCAAACACATAGCTCTGAGAAAGCTGTGTGAGAGCACTTCATGAAATGTAAAAGAGAAAAATAGTTAATGACTGTTGCAGTGGAGTAAAGGCTGGGTACTAAAGCAAGATGTGTCAGCACCATGTGTCTCGCAGGTTCATTTCAATATTTTCCCATTATCTGTTATAGCTGGCATTTGCCTGTTGATCCTACTTCAGAAAGTAAGTTACAATCGTGCCTTTTCCCTACAAAGTTAAATTGATGCTGTTATCCTGTGAAAAATTGAGAACCTGCTACTGGTAGTCATTTTTCCATTCCAGAGAACTGGAATAAGAGGTACACTCTGACAGAATCTGTACCAGACCAGGCATTTCACCTTTATAAAATTTCTAAAAAGAGAAGATGGTATTTTCCTACATGCTCCTTGACATGCACAGTCCTGTGAAACATGAAGTAATATAATATGAGCCAGTTGGGCACAGGAGGAATAAATCTTGGTTTTTTTTTTTCTATAATACTTGAAATGGATTGAAAAGCTAATGCTAGGAATTAAGAATCAATCATTTTCATCAAAACCAATCATAGCAATGTTGTCAGCTGATATCAAGTGATCAGTAGCATCATACTGGTGTTCAATAAAAATCAATCATGGGCATCTTCTGGTTAAGTGCTTCAATTTGCTTTTATTGGAAAATATTCAGTCCACTAATATCAGAAGTGGACTTGCTTGAGTCAAAACAAAAATTCTGACATACACTTACATTCTTGAAGTGTTTTAATTTACATTTACATTGAAATATCAGAGTCTGAATGTGACTTTCTTCTGGAATTAGTGTTGGAGATAAATGGGAATGACACTCATTTTTGTACAGGATTTGCCTTACTGCTTACACTAGATATGGTTGGGAAAAGTTTTGTTTTTCAAGATATTTAATTGCATGTAATAGAAGAAAATGCACAGAGGTGATGATGAGAATACTGATACTAATCTAGTTCAGATGCTAAAAAGCCTTTGTCAGAGGGACATTGTCAGAAAGCTTATTCTGGCCTAATTCTGTTTCTGGCCTACTCTGAGTTTTATTTCGCAGCCATTAAAACATAGAGTATACTGCTTTAAAGCTATCTGAAGCATTCATCATCTAACCAGACCACTTAAAGCAAATCAGAACAGCTAAATCTTGAGTAAAATATGAAAAAATAAAAAGACTATTCTTCTCTAGAAATTCTTCTACTTGATAGTTACCAAAACCTAGTAATCTTCCTAATTGTATGAAGCTTTTATCACTTATTTGCATCTCTCTGTGGAAGTAATGCTAAAGTTGCATGAACAGTTCTGTGTTTTAAACCTTAATCTGTTTACAGGAAAAAAAAAAAAAAATTCTCGTATCTTTGTTTGCCAGCAGTGCTGCCACCTTAAAGAATGGCACTATCTAGAAAGAACTGAATATGTTTAACATAATTTTCCAGTTTTGCATATGGCCTAGTTCCTTAACTTCCCTGTGGTTCTTAGCAGTTACTAACTTGTCCATGTAGTTAGTACTTAACTGTTCCTATCAACAGACAAACTCTTCAGGATGGGATGTAAGATACTCTTCTCTATGTTTGTTTTCTATTTAGAATCAGATTCATCCGTGCATTTCTAGCCAAGTCAGGCTTCAAACACTTGTACTGTCAACAATGGTTTTCTTTTTGTGAACTTGTTAAAGTGTGTTATCTTAAATTTCCCAGAATTACCCAACTCTAAATCAGAATAATAAAATGGGACCCTAAAATCATGCAGCTGGGTTTGAAAATGAGAAAATAGAAAATGGAATGTGATGTTATTTTATTACATGTTGGACTGGTGTTTGTCTAGAGCTAGGAGGCTTAGATTTATTTTATTTTCATGTTTCTGAATAAAAATGGAAATACTTGCCCAAGGGCATAACTGTATAAATCTGTGGCCTAAAACAAGAAGAGAAATGTGAGAAAACTCTCAGAGAAATTGTTAGTTAGGTGATTGGCCAGTTCAGAGTTTTCTACTGTTTTCTGATTCCTTAGCAATTGATTTTCCAAGCAAGACTGGAGAGACAGAATCCCAAGAATTTAAACTGTGGGTTGTTTGGTTTTGGGTTTTTGTTTGTTTGGGGGTTTTTTCTGGTTTGTTTGTTTGGGGTTTTTGTTTGTTTTGTTTGTGGTTTTTTTGTTTGTTTTTTGTGTGTTTTGTTGTTGTTGGTTGGTTGGTGTATTTTGGTTGGTTGGGGTTTTTTTTGTGTATTTGTTTTTGTTTGGTTGTTTTTCTTTTTTTAACAGGTGTGTGAAAGCAAGTAGCATATTGAGTTTTCTACTCAAGTGTAATATTATAAAATAAATATCCCTGAAGAAATTTCTCAGTTCTTGGACTTTCTTTTCTCTTTCCTATACTTGTATCAACACTGATTCCCAGGGTTTTCCTACACAGACTTTCATAGTTATAATTCACAACTTAGTGTGCCTCATCACAAGATTCATCCCTACTTACCATACTTTATAAGGGACATATGCAGAAATAAATAACTGCAACCTTTACACTGGAAAAGCAGACTAGAGCAGAGGTAATGCATGTCCTAACTGAGTTAGAGGCCACCTCTTGCCCTTCTGTGAGTACCAGGCAGTGGAAGTTGTCTGGGGATGAAAGCAATATCTTTGTTTTTTCTTGTTTTGAGATTGCTGTTTGCAAACTGTCTCCAGATTTTTTATGGTGTTTATTTGCCTCTGCATCCACCTATGCTCTCCTCCAAAATCCCCATGCAAAGTGCCATTCAGAATACAAAAGTTTAAAGTAAAAATCAAATTAGTCTATGACAAAAGGATTCAAACCATACCATTTAAATATCTTAGACTTCCAAACTACCGTGGCAATGATGCAGCAGTTCAGGTACTACCTGTTGATAAAAAAATTGTCAGGAGGGATATTGAAAATTGCTGAGAGAAATGGCTCAAAGAAATGAGATCTAGTATGAAGAAGAAGAAGGAACAGGTTGAATCTCAGCAATAGGGAGAGACAGAGTGGAAGGCATGGAAATAAAAAGGAGATAAATGCTACAGCTCAAAAAAAAGTAAGCTAAAATATTGAAATTGTGTTTACAGAAGTGGGAGAGGAAGTTAGGCAAAGAGGGAAAGAAGGATAACAGAAAATAAACTTAATTATTGCATTGCTATTACTGTATCAAAAGTTAGTTTCTTTTTTTCAAATGTAGCATGAAATTTGAAATAGTGGGATTCAGACTGCTGCTTGCTTTTAATTTCAAAATGTTCTTTCGATATTGTATTCTACATAATATTATGAGGGAAAGGGGTGTATTGTTGCTACCTTGCCTTACCACAGCGAGCTATTTAGCAGTCAGGTTGGTCTTGAGTGTTTGGTGTAAGCATTCTTATGGGAAAGACTCACTTGATCCATGTGTGCTACAAAATGTAATCAGAGGGAAGAAGAAGTAGAAAGCTGCAGAGAGAAAATGTCAGATCTGAAATCAAAACACATTTCTCAGCAAAGGCTCAGATAGTTTATAATACTGCAAGAAAACACCTATAGAACTGGGGGATGTAGCGTGGAAGGGTGATGTGGTGTTTTGTGGGTTTTTATTTGTGGTTGTTGATTTGGTGTTTTTTGTTTGTTTGTTCTTCTTATTTCTTTTTTCTTTCTTTTTTTTTTATTTAATTGGGGTTGGTGGTGGTTCTTTGTAGAATAAGAGCCAGGTTTTGTCATCAATTACAATGCATGTAGAAGTCACCTATGCTTTGCGTTGACTCTTGTAAAAACCTTAGGCTTCTTTTCCATTAAATGCATTTAATAGTATTCCCTTCGTTTACATCATTATTGGACCACATCAGCTGTCTCTTTGGAAAACAGTGTCCTTTTCCATTTACTTATGTTGTTTTATGACTTATCTTACTTTAGGAAAATAAAAAGAAAAAGAGAGAGAAAGAGGAAACAAACAAATAAACCAAAACAAACTAACCCCCCCCCCCCAACAATATAAAAATCAAGCCCATAACAACAAAAAATACCCAAAGTTCTAGTTTGAAAAAAACCTGTCATCAACTAAAGTGCTCTGCATTTTAGAGTGCCATAACTCTTGAGCCTGGCTAGTGACAGTATCCTTTCATCTTATCTTGTAAGAGCTGGAGTATGATTTGATAAATACATAGAGGTGGTCTTTGAGCTGCTAGAGTTTAATGTTCATCCCAGAGATTCTTGGAACAGGAAAGATTCCAAAGGAATTGTCATACTTTATACGAAAATAGTTTGTAAATCATCCTGTATGCTACTCTTTATTAAAACTTTTTTGGATCCAAAACTTTGGTTTCTTTGAAGTCAAAACTCAAAGGGAAAGTTATCTGATTGTTTTAAAGATGAGAAGTAAAGTATTGATGGGAGTGCTGGTTCAAGGAGAGTGCATGGGTTATAGACCATCTCTTCCTTTGAACTCCTTGTATATCTCTGGGAACTTGTAATAAGACAAATTACCCAAGGCAAAGTGTGCTCAGGCTGCTTCTTTGGGGTTTTTTTAACTACCTGTTTCAGTTTCTCTATTCATCTCTACTAGCTTTTGAGGAAATGACCTTCCTTCAGTCTGGATCTGCTAGAGCTAACACACAGCAGATACTGTGTAAGAACAGCTAACAGAGGATGCTTCTGCTCCAGTGATGCTCCCAGGATAGATAATACACTGTGCTTAGATCTCTGTGATTATTGTCTTTCAGTTGATGATGTTCAGGGTAGTTAGAGAGACAAAAGCTGCAGAACAGAGATTACAGATAGAATAATGTTAAGATCCAATTTTTTGCAAATGAGAATACTGAACAATCTCCTGCAGTCATTTTATTTGATTTGTCCAGGTTTGAAACTCACTTGGAAAAAAAGCCAGAAAATGTACCTTTTTCTGCACAGGGTAGACAATAACTTGTTATGTAATGACTCTCTGGGATATTTGCTTACTCCAGCCTTTGTTTACTTCAGTAGAAGTTCCTGTCAAAAACATGAATGAATAAGGTTCTTATATAATTAATGAATTTAAAGTAATTTGATATAAACTGCTTATTTTGGATCCATGAACTGTAGAATTCAGAAGTAGTTCCCTAGAAATATGTACGTATACATCAAATCTTATAAAGTATGTGAAAAATGCTGAAGAAAGTATAGTTTAAGAAGTACCTTTTAAATATATCTACACATCTAAAGGTATTATTTCTGATAGTTGAATCAAAACTTGGATTTTTAAAATTTAAATTTTTTAAAATTTCTTG
>JANHGN010002399.1:27690-43516 GCA_024605025.1 Megaceryle maxima
AGAGACTGGAGGGAAAGTCTTATGAGGAGAGGCTGAGGGAGCTGGGGTTGTTCAGCCTGGAGAAGAGAAGACTCAGGGGGGACCTCATCACTCTTCCCTTCAGGTAGTTGTAGTCAGGCAGGGGCTGGGCTCTTCTCCCAGGCAACTCGTGACAGGATGAGAGGGCATGGCCTGAAGCTGTGGCAGGGGAGGTTTAGGTTGGATCTTAGGAAGCACTTCCTCATGGAAAGGGTGCTAGAACACTGGAATGGACTGCCCAGGGAGGTAGTGGAGTCACCATCCCTGGAGGTGTTTAAGATTGGATGCTGCACTTAGTGGCATGATTTAGCTGATGTCGTGGTGTTAGGTCATAGTCTGGACTCGAAGATCTCTGAGGTCTTTTCCAGTCTCAATAATTCTGTGATTCTGTGTCAAATAACAAACTTTCTACCTTTTCTAAAAGAAGCAAATTGGACCAAAGTGAAAAGACGTATGGAGATGAAACTTTGACGTGGTTACTTCAAACTGACCTTAATGTCTGTGCAAGCTGAATTGTCAACTGATTTTAATTGCTTTTCATAGACTAGTGTTTATTAGTTTTGTGGATGATTATACAAACAATACAAGCTTATTTGAGGAGTCTTTGTTTATCATAAATTAGGGCAATGAATTCCAAAGCTCTGAGTCACAACCTGCATTGTTAGGGGAGTAAAGCTGGATTCTTGATAGCAGTGGCATAAAATTAAAATATAGTAGAAAATTACGGTGAAGAAATTTCTTTATTCAGAATAGCTTGATAAGCTAATTTAATAATGAACTAGTTTATAGCTAACTAAAAATGTAATAGCTTCATAAGAGGGAAATTATTAAGCATTATTAAAATTCTGGTTTTAATTGTCAGAAACTGCAATTTCTCAACTAAAAGGAGGTTCACCTAACTTAAAAGTGTCCTCCCTTTTTAATTGCTTAGTAGTCTTAAAAGTGTAAAAGTGACTTAAATCTGTCTTTGGTCATGAAACAGATTGTTTTTTAATTATTTTTCTGCATTGGTAGCGTCAATGAGAAATGCTTTTCAACTTTTGTACTTTCTGCATTAAAAAATATTCAAACAACTTGTTTTTAAGTGTGTTCCTCATTGTTTCATGGTTCACAGTAGGTAAGAGTTCCACCAAGGACCTTTATGGACCTCAGTTAAACAATAATTGGTACATGCTGTGCAAACTGTAGTTTTAATAGATGAGTGAATTACTAAGGTGTGAATTCACTGTTGTACTATCTGGAATACAGTTCTGAAATCAGAGCTACTGTTTTGAAAAGTCTGGAACCATCCATTCAGAGCTGAAAGCCCTTTCCAAGCAGGAGGGGTTTAATGATGCCCGTGAGCTCCCTGGATGGTCCTTGCATCCTTATGAAAGGGTTTGCCCCAATGATGTAACCAGGCTCCTCTCAGTTAGGAACTACATGGCACTGCTTTTAGGACAAATAATGTATATTCCTTCTTTCTTGACTGTATTTCATCTGATCTACTTATTTTCCAGTCATTCTCACAAATACAGCCTCTCTTGTCATCATTCGCTGTAAGGGTGTTCAGATTCGCTTTCATTCTAATGCAACATGCGTCTTGGCTGTGCAGGGTTAGTGGAGGGAGCAGCTGTCTTCCAGGAGAGCATTTTACCAGAGGAGGGAAGAGATCTTTGTAAGTAATGGTATATCAGAGCCGTGTTAGAAGGGCTGTGTTGGTGTGCAGTGATGTACATGGGTAATAAATGTGTATTTCATTCTGAAAATGAGATGGAATATAGTCTCAGTCTTGTTGGTTAATAATCTCAATGTTGTTGTTATTGTTTTGATGTTGGTTGTTTTGTTTGTTTCATTTTTCCTGAGAAACTGAGCATCCAACATAGCCATTGTGTTACCTCTCTGGTCTGCTGCCTCCTTCTTATAACACCTGGAAGTAGAATTCCTTGGCATGCTGGTAAAGGCTGAGACATTGAGCAAAGATGTGGAGCATCTATTATTCAGAATCACTCTTCTGTGTTTAAGCTACTCAGGGGCGGTCTTGAAGCCTTAGACTGCAATGGCATGCAATAAATGGGATAATGATGGCACATAGTTCCTCTTGGCAGTAATTATATATAATGAAATGGAACACGGCAGTCAGTGGCTAATGCTTCTCCTACACCTCTGACTTCAGGAATATACAACTTTTGCAGAGGAAAGTGTGAAGCTGAGGTTTTAATTATTAATGGTTTTGCTTCCACTGTATTTGTGTCAACTTTTAAAAGTAACAGTGTACTAACTATAAGTGAAATCGTAATGTATGGAGTACGTTAAGAGTTTTATTAATCTAGCTTTTTGCATGAAAATTAATATTCCAAACCACCTTTCTAAACTGGTTAGGTTGAAAGACTGAATAGTTTGGAGAAGAAAGGAGATCCCAGTTCTTAGTTCTTCCCCTGTGTCAAACTGTTCCTAGGGTCTGGGCAGGCTCAATATCCCATCTCTCTCCGTGCCTAGAGGTGCCAATTTCCAAGCATAAACTAGCCAAGTTCACTTGTTGACTCACAGAATCATGGAATGATGCAAAATTCTTTATTCTGTCTTGGACAAACTTGTCTTCAATCCAATTTGGTCACTGGGTTTGAAAAATCGTCTGAAAATACTGTGATCATACATAGGCCTTTTGGGGTAAGTGTGAGCAGCCCAAAGGCTAGTTGGTACCATCTTGTTACCACTGCTCCAGATCTCTGATGCGTGCACAGTTGAGCTGTAATGTTTTCAGCAAGGTCTCCAAGATTAAAAAATTTAAATAAAAGAAATAAAACATTATTCAGCAATAGAAAGTATTAATAGGTTTTGCCATCTCTTGGTCCAAAAGAGGCTTTTTGCATTACATATCTGTGCATCCCCCATATGTCTGTAATCTATTTTAGTAATTATTCTTCTGTCTTTTCTTATGTTCACAGCCTACATGCTGACACACTACCAACTTTGTTTCCAAAAGAGGAGTTCACAGAACTACACAGTGCCTGATCCAACTAGCCGCTTTGATGTTCCTCACTGGACCATGTAGGTAAAATCCAAAGAAACATACATATTCACATTATATCTTTCCAAGTATTCAACATATCAGAAAACAGCTGATTTTTGGCAACAGTGATCACTTGGCAAAGTCAGGGTCTTTTGGAATTTATGGACTACAAAATAATTTATTAACATCCACCAACTTTCCAATGTGTTTTATCAACAGACACACAACTGTAGACTGTCATATATTACCAATGTGTTTGGTTTCCTTGCCACATCTATTTAGGTTGTTGTGGGTGCTGGGAACACTGTGATGCCTATCATTCCTGTCAGCATTCCTGAGCTAACTTCAATAGCAGCTGCAGTGCTGCAAATTTCAGCTCAGGCACAAAATCCGGCAGAGAAATAAAATAAACTCTCAAGTAGTTAGCAAACCTTGAGACTGTTGTTATTACAACTTTTCAACTGCATAGCTAGCAGAGTAAGAGGTAGCCAGAGTGAGAGCTAGGCTGTTTATGTGAATGAACACATGTTTATGCGAATGCTTGTCTTGAGTAGAGCAGTGTCAAGGTATTGGTAATCAGGTTAAAGACACCTTCATGTTATTCCTCTTGCTTGTCTGGAGCTTCTGCACAAACTCTCAAGTTCTTTATGAGTTTCAGACAAATTGAAAAATGTACAAGATATTCCACCTCTAGGATTTCTCTGCAGAATAATTCAGTCTTACTGTAGTAGAGGTGAAAATCCGACAAGTTAAATTCAATTTCTTGAAAAGTGTTTTTTCCCTTCTGGTTTTGATGTACTAGCTGGATTTAGTCTCAAAGAGTCATTTCCTTCAGCGAGAGTAAATCAAGGCAAAGAACTAAAATGTTCTGATTAAATTGCCTGCATTCATTATCACTTGACTGCTTTCTCCCTTGTATGTTATGCTGTTTTATGTCTCAGTTGCAGTGGCATTTAAAATAATTTACACGAATTGGTAGGCTGCAGTGTTTTTGTCTATGATATAGTTCGTGTTTCTTTTACACTCCTTACATATTTCTGTAAAACTTCTGCCTTGATTTGAATTTCTGATTTTGTGGAAATGAACTGTAAACATGGATATGTGGCAGTGGTGTAGATGGCCTGTATTTGCACATGCTGGCACACTCTCCTTACAAAGATGACAGCTCTCCTCACATACTCGCTTTAGGGACTGTGACACTGACAGTTTATTGTGATTGTTTCTGGTGAGTCTTGAGATTTCAGTTACTCAGTTCTGTCTGGAGAAATCTTTCAAACAAGTCATCCTAGGAAAGCATTTTCATAGGATATTGGCTGAATCTTTATGGCTTCAATACTAACAAGTATCTCAGATGAATCCTGAGATGGTGCTTACCCCTGCTTTCATATCATGAAATTAGGACATGGTATCTTGTACTCTGTTCCATGGCTGATCATATTCAGTTAAAGTTGTTTTTGTTTTTCATGTTGTATTGACCATATTCCAGCTTTACTTAGATGCTATTTCAGATACTATGTGTAATGTGAAGGGTTGTGGGATTCATATGGGTCGGTTTTTTTCAGTTGACAGATTTTCTATGAATAAAATACTGGAAAAAATATTTTTTCCAATTTAATAGTTAAATTTAAATTATCACAATTCATAAGTGGGTTGTTAGCTCTGGACTGGAGAAGAAATTCACGTTACCTGTTTTGAGTATCCCAAAACTTCTCCAGTTGTAACTCATGGGCAGGAAAGTAATCCTAAAAGGCATTTAGTACACTGGAGATTTTTTAATTGCCAAAACTCAAGAGTACCCCAAAGGAATTGGAACTGAACTGTATTCAGTCTTAGCCTAAAAGGAAAGTAATTAAGAATATACCTGAATTTATATAATTAACATAAGGAAATTTTGTTACAGTCCATGCCTTTCTCCTTTTAAAAATGTATTGTTTGTCACTTAGACTCTGATGTGACAGTGGGGAAACAATAAGCAAAAAATTGAGTGTTAAAATGCCAAACTGTATAATCCATCTACAAGAAATACAGTAACAAAGTTTTCAGAAAGCCAGATTTTTTTTTATTTTATTTTATTTTTTTCTTCCATGTACTAAATTAACAACAGTGCAGCCATTTGGACAAATAAATCTAACGGATTGCTTTAGTTTTACACTAAAGTGTCATGCTATCTCTTAAGGCATTATATGTATAAAGAAATAATAAAATAATGTGCTTTACTACCCACAAATGTGCAGTCTATTAAACAGAATTTGTCAGCTCATCTGAACACATTACATTAGTCAAGAGGAGCAGCATCATTTTGCTTAGGAATGGTACATTAGCTAGGCTGTTTGGGCTGTCAGAATCTTAAAATCTTGCCTCAGATGCCAGGGTAATGGTCACAATGACATGCATTTTTCATTTGACACAAGTAATACTTGTGCTCTAGTAGCTTTGAGCTTAGCATAGATGCCTGCAAAGGTTGTGGTGCAGGTTGGCTCTCTTAATACAAAATGCAAATTCTAACACAATTGGTATAGCTTTGAAGTGTGACCTAGATAATGTCTGATCTTAAAAGAGCCAGAGGAAATGCCTTTTCTTAGAAGGTTTGTACAGCAGCATATTCACATCAACTATAGAAAATACTGTTTTTAAAAAAGTGTTACAATTGATGTGTATTTATTTCATATAGTCATAAATATGATTAAAATTTTTGTCTTAATTATTTTTTTCTATATTTAATTATTTACCTTAAAGTTTATGAAATTGCTAAAATCTACTAACTCAGTTTAACTTCGGAGCTTTGATGTTTGTTTTATAAAGTAGTGACTCAGAAATATTTGTTCCTACATATTATGCCTAGAAAAATGATTCAAACTCTTAATCTGAAGCTAGTGAGAACTCATTTATTTATTTATGTATAGGTTTTTATAGTAGGTTGGAGCAGAAGAGTAGCTTTGAAAAAAGAATAACCAGTTCAAAGCATATGTAATTTGTGACTACAGCTGTCATGAGTTCATGCTGTAAGCAGTCGTGCAATCAGCCATATCTTGCAGTGCTTCCTTGCCTAGCCCCTTTTGAAGTGTCTTGGCCTGACATTATTTCAGGCAAAGCATCACAACTTAGACCATTGTATGTCTATGGCTGGTGTGTTGATTTAATGTTTCATCTATAAGGATAGAGTGCTAATATGCTTTAAAAATATGATCAATGGACAAATTTAATTTTCTAGAGATAATTTTCTCTTTGTGTCTAGTTATTTAACTGAGTCTATATAGTACCTATTGATGGTGAGGAGAGCACAAAGAATAGGTTTCAGTTTATTAATTCATAGTTGCTTATTTATAAATAAATTGATTATTTTAAATAGCTGAAGGAAAAAGGGTGACACAAACTGGTCATTTGTAATTTGCATCCTGAAAAGAAAGTGTGCTTTTTATACTAGAATTAATTTTTTTAAGGATTTGTGGTTTACATGGAAGATGGAAATGTTTACCTATTTAAATTTAAGTATACACAATGTAATTACTCTAAGCTGAAATGCCTCTAGGGTACAGTGTAAACAATTTTTCTTCCATTATACTCATTAAAATCTCAAGTGGAGTAATTATGGCAGAATTCCATTCCCTTCTGAAGAAAACATAACTTTTATCAACAGAGATCTTTCAGTACCTTTCTTTTGGAGGGAAGACTATTAGTTTTTGGGATTAAAAATTTCTATTTCTACTGGCATTTTAAAAAAAATCTTGGCTTTTCTTGTCACGTACTTCATCAGACTGATTATGTTTAACTTGTGAGGACAGACTAGTTTGTAGCAGTAGGTGGTATGTGAGACACAGACCTCAGGAAGACCATGATTTCCGTAACCACTTCAAAAGAAATACATTATAAATAAAATACATTTCTCTGGGGGCTTACAAAACCATTCTGTTTATAATTTAAATTACATTAAGCTAAATAAAATAGTACAGTAAAACCCTCAAGGGAAAAATACTTCATTTAAGTTTGAACATTACATTGCTTCCATTAATTGGAAGTATTTTACTTTCTCTCTAGTAGTTTATTTTTCATTGGATAAATATAATTAAAAGTATTGTCATTATAATAGGAGTCATTCTTTCCCATTTTGTGTTCCAAGTCCTTCGGTTCAGTAGATCACTATAGTTTTATTTGCCTACCTTCCTTCCTTTCTCACTTCTTTATTCCTGGTGATGAACCCTCTGAGCTTCAGTGTATGACAGAAGATTACCATCACCATGTGACCCATGTCCAACTTAATCACATTCCTACTGGAACAGAGACTCTCAAACACCCTGAAATTTTGTAGCAAGACCACAGAGTATGGGGCTTTCTTTTACTGGAATATTGTAGAATTTGCTCATCCAAACCATGCAGCTTGCTTCTTCCAGGTTGCTTGCAGGGGTAACTTGATCAGGGGCTGCAGCAGATGCAAGAGAATGCGTAAGTCTCCCTGCATTATTAACCTGGAGGCAAGGAAGAGATGCTGTACATATATATGTGTACATGCATGCGTGTGTATTTTGTGTATCTATAGATTTAAGGTCATACAAGCTTGTGCGTATGTGTGCACATGATTTGCTGGTCTACATATGGTTTCCTTTCTTTTCTTACTATAAGTTTATACCGGTTCTGTTTTATATGGGAACCTGATAGGATATTCTACTTTAAGTCATATGAAGATAACATGACTTCCAGGAGCGGGTGAGTAGGAAAATATTGGAAAACCTCAGTGAACTATCTAATTATAAAAGTAATTTATTCCATGTTCCCTTTTCACCACGTGACAACAGACCATACAGGCTGAACTAAATTAGATTATCATTCTTAACAGCATGGGAGGCAGTAAATTTGTAGTGCAGAGCTCCTCTAATATTGACAGCTTTGCAATATGGGTTTCTGTAGAAATACTATAAGCATATACAAGCTTACCGAAGTTTAAACAGAATGTATAAGAGAAGCCAGCCAGTCCCATATGCAATACTTATTTCCACTTCAGAGTCTGCTTTAAGCCAGCCACTAACTTCAATTTAATCCTCATTTAAGGACTGTATAAAGCTTTATGTTTCATATAAACTAACTTCAAGTGATTAAAAATATTTTTTCCATGGGAAAATAAATCTTTACAGTTAAATATTAAGATTGAGATATAAAAAAGAAAGAAGCCATGCACAAATATTCTCCTAATTTATAAAATGTTTGCTTTTTATTTTTAAAACCACTTTCAAAAGGCAATGTTAATTAAAACTAATGATGGATTGCATGAAAACTTTGTTGAGCTAAGACCTTCATGTTAGACTGAGTAAACCTTGAGGAGATATAAGGCAGTAAAAAATAGCAAAATTTAGACATACTTTCTATTGACTCTGAACCTAAAAGTTCTATGAAATAAGAAGACTTAATCACAGAAGTCTAAAGAAATTACTTCTTCAGTATGTTTTCTAAGATTTGCATTATGGCTTAAATAAGTTTGCAGTTTCATTGTATATCCTTAGGAAACATTTCTATTTCCATTCTGCTTTATAAGATTCTTTTTCTTTTCTCTCAGTATCATTTAGGTTTTAAAACTAGCTTTTGTGTCTACTATAAATGGTTGCCATGTGATTAAATAATAGATGTAATTGACCCTGTAGTGAAATACTTAATTTACTATACTGTGACAAGTAGGAATTGATCAGAGTTTTTCTGTATCATGTTTAACTTTCTCCAAATTGGAGGTATTGATGGATGAAAATCTGGACATGAGCTGGCAATGTGTGCTTGCAATGCAGAATGTGTTCGTCTGTTTCAAAAATAGCATGGCCATCTGTGTCCATCTCTGGAGTTAGTACAGGAAGGACATGAACCTGTTGGAACAGGTCCAGAGGAGGGCCATGAAAATGATGAGAGGCCTGGAACACCTCTCCTGGGAAGAAAGGTTGAGAGAGTTGGGGTTGTTCAGCCTGGAGAAAAGAATGCTCTGGGGACACCTTTTGCAGACTTTTGGTAGTTTAAGGAGGCCTGTAAGGAAGATGGGGACAGCCTTTTTAGCAGAGCCTGCAGCAACAAGACAAGGAGTAATGGTTTTAAACTAAAAGAGGATATATTTAGACTAGATATAAGGAAGAATTTTTAACGAGGGTGGTGAAACAACAAAGCAGGTTGCCCAGAGAGGTTATAGATGCCCCATCCCTGGAAAAAGTCAACGTCAGGCTAGACAGGGCTCTAAGCAACCTGATCTAGGTAAAGATTACCCTGCTCACTCTGCAGGGGGTTGGACTAGATGACCTTTAAAGGTCCCATTCGACCCAAACCATTCTATGATTCTATGAAGTCCACTGAATCTGTTGTTTCAGTGTAATTTATAAGGAAAATCAGCTTTCAAATGAAGAGTTAATGTGGAAAGGAAAATATTTTAATTACAAAATGTCCAAAAGTTTCATTACAAAATATTTTCAGCCTTCTGTACATATGATAACACCTTGCTTGGTCTGTTTTTCTATTTACTTTTTTTCTGAATGACAACCTCATCTCACATTTGTGCCTTTCATATTGTTTCTCATGATGTTCTCTCACTAGGAAATATCCCCTAGAAAGCATACTTTTAAAAAAATTCTTATTTTGAACACTGTGATGAGCAAGTGAAAAAGAAAGATTGAAGTACTGAAGTCTGGTATACCTCAGTGTTAAATTATTTAAATGTATAAAAATGTTTTTAACATACATGGGTAAACATACTGCATTGATAGAAATGTTAGACATCTCTTTCTGGTTTTCTTATTTAGCCTGTGAGCTTTGTGAAGAACATATCTCTTATGTGTTGGTGGCTGCTATCAAAATACAAATAATAAAGATATCATAAGTGAGATGTCGGTCCAGATGCAGCTTCATTGTTGCTTTGAAGCGAAAAATGTAGGAGGAAAGGAAATGGTCCAAACAAAGAAACCACTTTTACTCCTGTTCCCTGAGATTTTTCAACCCTTTTTCCATTTTAGACATCAGAAGAATAATATTCAGTTCAGAAGCTTTATATGCAGTTCTTGGGCACAGTGCATCACTTGTACATGAAATCTAGAGGGGTTCACAGTCAGCTCTAGCAAGATGGTCACTGCTGATTTGCCTGGTGCTGGGTGAATGACAAAGCTTATGCTTTTATGCTGGTGTACATCTCCTGAAAAATGCCTGCATTTTATTGAGATAATATTGCAGAGCTGGTCCTACCAAGTAAGATGCTAAGGACTGATTTCCTAAGGTATAGAGACTCTCACTGTTAGGCCCCCTATTGATTTAAATCTAACTTAATACAATTTGCATGTGATGAAAAAAAGATTCCTCAATGTGCAAAGAATTTTAAAATCCCCATTTGTTCAGTGAGCGTTTTGAATAGGTAACTTTGAAGCTTGTTTAAGAACAAATTAAGCAGGTGCTAATTTAGGCTTGCAGCATGCACTGATAAAGCATGCATGAGAGAGGAGTTAGAATTGTATTCACTGCAACCTGTCATTACTTAGCTGGTGAGTTCATAAAACTTACCCTAGTCTTTAAGAGAAAAGAATAAATTAATAGTGCCCCTCCACATTTTTTTTGGTGGAAGTTATTGCATACTTTATATTAAGTTATATTAACAGGTTGACTATGTTGACAGACTGATACTAAGGAATGAAGCTTATGAATGCTGGTGTTCTAGGTGTAATATGAATGATTCAGGATGATTCTTCAATTTCAAACTCTTCTCAGAAATAATTGAAGTATTCATTTAATTAATTAAAAGAATTGTTGTTGCTTTGATGCTTATTTTAAAATGAAGTGAAAATTATTTTCAATAAGGGAACAAGCTTTCACTGTCACACTGTGGCCCAAGGTATTGGAACACTTGAGGAAGATCAACAGAGAAGATGTACAAGCAATAATGGAGCTTTCTGTGGCATAGTGACAAGGACTCAGACTCAGTAACCCAAAAGCCCTCTCCTTCTATTTATAACTGGCAGTCTGCCCAAGCATTTTCAAGATTTGTTTCCATTTGTGCTCATGTTTTAGTATTTGCCTCATAGATTTTTCCACTGCTCTGTGACATCTGCGCAGTCTAATGACCAGAGTCTCAGAGTCTTATGTGCAATCATTGACCATTTCCTTTGTAATTGCTAGGTGACAGAGCTATGGACAACACAGCTCACAAGAGGACTTTTCAGCCTGATTTCTGATTTTTGGGTGATCTCTAGGCACCACTACTTTACCATTTCATCTAAGGCTATTGCAGCCCTGGTATGACTGTGCAAAGAATTTTGAATGGCTGGAGGCTCAGGTGGGCTGAAAAACATGTACTGGGGTGCTCATTGGCTTACATTTACCACCTTTACTGACTTGTAAAAGAAAACTTGAGAAGCAACTCTTTGATGCATAGTTTGTCAGCAACATTTGTATTTAATTGATATAATATCTGTCTTCAAAGGTACTAAGCCAGATCTTTAGGCTGTGTTACTCTGAATAATTTTTAGAAGTCTGTCCCTTCTGAAACATTGCCAGACATTGCATGATTAATGAGAACTAGGTGTTCCCAAAGGTCCCCAGGTCCTCAAGGAAAGAAACAAGAGATGTTCCATGTCACTCATCTTTTTTTCTTTTTTCTTTTTTTTTTTTTTTTTTTTTTTTTTTTTTTTTATGGGGGGCATCAAGTTGAAGACTGGCTGTGATATAATATATTATTTTATTTCTCTCTCCTTGGAAAACAAGTTGTATTGTGTACCACTGTATTACCTAGTGTGTTTTAGGGAGAGAATGTGGCCGCAAGCTTCTGATCTTTTTGCCCAAGCTGATGTCTCTTTTCTACTTTCTGCTTTTCTACTTTCTTCACATTCCATCCATTCCTAGCGATTTCTTTTTATCTAAATAGCAGTCTAGGTTAACTAACTATTATTAAGCACTATCTTTTGGGGACTGTGTGGATTATATGCCTTAAAACTCAGGATAAGAAAGATTTAAATTACTGACAAATCCATTTTCTTATTACTTTTCTTTTAATTAGGGAAAACTCAGAAACCTAAGGATGACCAATCTATACATCCCTTTTTCTCTCTAGCCAATACATTTTGCATTAACCTTGGTTCTATTAGCAACTTTTTGGTTATCTGTTAATTGCTGAAGAGGCCTTTGGGACAAACTGTACCATGTAGCTACCAAGAATATATAGGGTTGTGTAATGAATTAGATGTCATTAAATGCTTAAATTAGATCACTACTGCACACATGGATAATCATTACTACTTGTAATATGTATCAACAATTTAGGTCTAAAAATTTAAGCTCAAGCTCTGTAGTAGCCGCTGTCATTAATTTGCTCAGACTGTTTCTCAATATATATAGGGATTTGTTGGATAGGGTCAATAATTAGTGGGATATTTGCTGAGGTTTATTACTCTTTTTAAAGACAGATTTAAATTTTATCTCAATAGTTTTAGCAAGTCTGATTAGCTTTTGGCAATTTAACAAAATTAAAAGAGCAAATCTTTAACTGGGAAGAAATACCCCTATTCTTCTGGGCCCTGATTTTTGCTAACGCTGCCTGCGGAGTTGAACAGTTCTACAGGAGAGTTTCTATCTCTATCACTAAAATAGAGAGTCAAGGAAGTAAAGCTTCAAAACCTTCAAGACAAGAAGGTAGGAAGTTTCCTGGAAAAGAGAAATATCTTTAGAAAAATTATTTCAAGTTGGTAGGACTTATTTCTTAAGGGGTGGGGGGGAAGGGAAGAGAGACAAAAGATGTAATATTTTAACAACACTTAGAGGAGATAGGACTTCATTTTTTTTAAAGTCCTGTGGCAAAACCCTATATGCTAAGCTACACAAATTAATCTCTCTCTGAAAGATGAAAGGATGAGGTGAGACTGCCAGAATTTAAGCCTCTGCTTCCAGGGAGTCTAGGTTTTTCTACCTTAGTGATTAGATCTCAAAGCTACCTTCCCTGGCTCTAAATCCCTCTAAATCATTGCTTTAAATAATTGTATACAAACTGATTGTATCTCCATGAGTTAGTGATAGGAGCCTCCATTATTTCAGTGCATGGAGCAAGAAGACTGTCAGTTATATATTTGAGAAAAACATAGATTATTCTTGGCTGGCTTTTTCTTGCTCAGTCTTCTTTCATTTAGGATATTTGCAGCTTAAATAAATAATACAGCTTTGATTTTCCTGTTCAGTTCAGGTGTAAAGATCCCAAAAATGTAGGGATTCTTACATACCAGATTTGGAAAATTCCCATCAGATTAAGGCAAAGGGTTTGCTTTCCTTGTCTATATATTTATGTTTGTATGTGGGATTTTTTATTTATTAAGTTTACTCTCATGACTACAACTTTAAAACCAGTGAGATTAGTATCATAGAATCATAGTATTCTTTTCCACTTTTGTGATGCGTAAATAACTATACGATAATGGAAATACAGAAAAATAGGTGATAGCTCTTGGTCTCCTATTAAAAGAAGACTGAACTTTGTGTTGAGATTTTTATATATAAAAACGGTGTTTACAAAAAATACAATAGCATTGTATGCAATTCACGTGAATGGAAACACCTTGAAATTTATGACTAAAAGTGATAACACATCATTTCATTTTAGTGATAATCTATACATTCTCTATTATCACACAGTGACTTTTTAAGGTAAACATAATTTCATATACCAAATGTTTTTGCCTTATTTTTTTATTTATTTTAAAAGTATATTTATTCTTTTCATTGACTGAATTTTTCACATAGTATGACATAAACAATCTAAATTGTGACTTGTTGAATCTAGGAATTAATTGTTTCTGTGAGCTATCTAGTTACATCAGTTATCAGAAGAATATCAAACATTTCCCACTGAAAAAGAGAATAAGCAAGTCTTCAATGGTTTGGTTTCAGTACTGCTTCCTTTCCAGGTCTTTTCAGTGGTCTGACTATTAGTCAACTATACATATTGATTTTTATGTTTTAAACCTTTATGTGATTGTTGTGCATGGAAAACATATGCTAAATACTAGCCAGATCTTTATTGTTCATTAAATATAAAAATCTATGTTAGACAATAAAGGAGAGTATAAATTGATTCTCTTGTTTTTGTAAGACAGATGTAGTAGTACCATCTTTGTGAAAATTGTGTGAAGGAGTTATTAAGTTGTGGGTTTCTGGAAGTGTCTAAAGGATGTTAATCTTTCAGTAGGAAGGTTTTGATTTATTCTTTAACTTTTCAATTTTTTTTAGAATGAAATGATGTTATGTTGGAGAGTTTCCTGACACAGAATACCAAACTTACTAGATGTTGGTAATGGCTGTAAACTAAGTTATATGTGAGGATTCAGAGAGAAGTACATGATTTCTGAGCTCTCTGCCATTGGGAGTGACACAGACCCGGGATTTTTCTGCCTCGTTTACAGGGAGCTGAGTAGCAGCAGTAACAAAACTGCACTGGGAAAAGCTGTACATTCCTTCATTTCTTACCTTTGTGCAGAAGTATGAAAAGCAGGTGGTCAGGATAGCCCACCTTAGCTGGTTTTCATCATAAAAAAAAAAAAAGGCAAAATCAGGCCTTTTATGTGTGCAAACATCTCTTAGAAATACGGGTATCTGGCTGGCAGTGACAGAATGGGTGTATACATGTGTTTCCCAAATGTAACAGACCAAGGAAGCAGAACATTTCTATTGTTAGTATCATATACTCAGAATAGTACAGGTGACCTTTATCTGCAGTTTCTAATAATGACTGGATAGAAAGCATAGATGAACTGTGGGAAACTGACAGATCAGATTTCAGGAGGCAAGGCTTTAAAGCACAGCTCTATAAAGGCAAGCATGACTTTCACAGAATCATAGAATCACAGAATGTTAGGGTTGGAAGGGACCTCAAAAGATCATCTAGTCCAACCTCCTGCATAGTGAGCAGGGCCATCTTTACCTAGATCAGGTTGCTTAGAGCCCTGTCTAGCCTGACCTTGACTTTTTCCAGGGATGGGGCATCTATAACCTCTCTGGGCAAGCTGCTTCGTTGTTTCACAACCCTTGTAAAAAACCCCCTGCCAGAGGAAGATCACCTAGAGTAGGTCACACAGGAATGCGTCCAGGCAGATTTTGAAAGTCTCCAGAGAAGGAGACTCCACAACTTCTCTGGGCAGCCTGTTCCAGTGCTCCATCACCCTCACAGTGAAGAAGTTTGTGTGGATCTTCCTATGTTCCAGTTTACATCCATTGCCCCTTGTCCTATCACTGGACATCACTGAAAAGAACCTGTCTCCATCCTCCTGACACTCACCCTTTATGTATTTGTAAACATTAATGAGGTCACCCCTCAGTCTCCTCTTCTCCAAGCTAGAGGCCCAGCTCCTTTAGCCTTTCATCATAAGGGAGATGTTCCACTCCCTTGATCATCTTTGTGGCTCTGCGCTGGACTCTTTCAAGCTGTTCCCTATCCTTCTTGAACTGAGGGGCCCAGAATTGTACACAGTATTCCAGATGTGGTTTCACCAGGGCAGAGTAGAGGGGTAGAAGAACCTCTCGACCTACTAGCCACCCCTCTTCTAATACACCCCAGGATGCCATTGGCCTTCTTGGCCACAAGGGCATATTGCTGGCTCATGGTCATCCTGTTGTCCACCAGAACCCCCAGGTCCCTTTCCCCTACACTGCTCTCCAACGTATCAGTCCCCAACCTGTAATGGCACTTGGGGTTGTTCTTTCCCAGATGCAAGACTCTACACTTGCTGGTGTTGAATTTCATAGGACTTCTCCCCGCCCAGTCCTCCAGCCTGTCTAGGTCTCTCTGAATGGCAGCACAGCCTTCTGGTGTGTCAACCACTCCTCCCAGTTTTG
>JANHGN010002399.1:43616-83181 GCA_024605025.1 Megaceryle maxima
TACAGGCCTGCAACTAGACTCTTCCCCATTGACCACAACTCTGACTTCTTCCCTTCAACCAGTTCACAACCCACCTCACTACTTGGTCATCAAGTCCACACTTTCTCAGTTTAGCTATGAGGATGCTGTGGGAAACGGTGTCAAATGCTTTACTGAGTCTAGATAAATCACGTCCACTGCTCAGCCATCATCAATCCACCTGATTATGTCCTCATAAAAGGCTGTTGGGTTGGTCAAACATGACTTCCCCTTGGTAAAACCATGTGACTGCTCCTGATGACCCTCCGATCCTTGATAGGCCAGGACACAGCACCAAGGATGTTTTTCCATCACCTTTCCAGGGGTGGAGGTGAGGCTGACCAGTCTGTAGTTACCTGGGTCTTCCTTCCTGCCTTTTTTGAAGACTGGAGTGATATTTGTTTTCCTCCAGTCCTCAGGCACCTCAACTGTTGCCCACGACTTACCAAAAATGATGGAGAGTGGCCTAGCAATGATATCTGCCAGCTCCCTCAGCACTCGCGGGTGCATCCCATCAGGAACCATGGATTTGTGGATATTCAAGTGTCCTAACTGATCCCTAACCCAGTCCTGCTCAACCAGGGCAAACTCCTCCTTTATCCTGGATTCCTCTGGGGCCTCAGGGGAATGGAGATCTGGAGGGCAGTCTCCAGCAGTATAGACAGAGACAAAGAAGGCAGTCAGTAGCTCTGCCTTCTTCACATCCTCTGTCTCCAGGGCACCCATCTCATTCAGCAGTTGGCCTACATTGCATCTAATGTTAGTTTTGCCAGCAATATATTTGAAGAAGCCCTTTCTGCTGTCCTTAACCTCCCTCGCAAGGTTTAATTCCAAGGAGGCCTTAGCTTTCCTAGTTGCCTTCCTACATCCCTTGACAACAGACTTATACTCCACCCAAGTGGTCAACCCTTCCTTCCATGATTTATATACTCTCTTCTTGTACTTGAGTTTGTCCAGCAGTTCCCTGTTTAACCATGCAGGACTTCTGGCTCTCTTTCTTGATTTCCTACCCACTGGGATGCACTGACCTTGAGCATGTAGGAAGCGGTCCTTGAATACTGACCAACTATCTTGGTCCCCTTTGTTTTCTAGTACTCTGTCCGAAGGAATTTCCCCCAGAAATTGCTTGAAAAGGCCAAAGTTGGCCCTGCTGAAGTCCAGAGTTGTGATCCTGCTTGGTATTTTGTTCCTACCGCACAAGTTCCTGAACACCATCTCATGGTTGCTGCAGCCAAGGTTGCCCTCAACCTTCTCTGCTTTAACCAGACCCTCCTTATTAGTTAGCACAAGATCCATCAGCGCTCCTCTCCTTGTCGACTCATCCACCATTTGCATCAAGAAATTATCATCAATGAACTGTAGGAACCTCCTGGACTGTGGAAGGCTGGCTGTGTAGGCCTTCCAGCAAATAACTTTGTAGTTGAAATCCCCCCTGAGAACCAGGGCCTGTGATTGAGAGGCTGCTGTGAGCTGCCTATAGAAGGCCTCATCAACTGTCTCATCCTGATCAGGTGGTCTGTAATAGACACCCACCACCACATCACCCATGCTTGCCTGCCCCTTGGTTCTTACCCACACTCTCAACTTGTTCCTCATCTGTCCCTGGACAAAACTGAATGCACTCCAGTTGCTCACTCACATAAAGAGCAACTCCACCACCCCACCTTGTTGGCCTGTCTTTCCTAAAAAGGACATAGCCATCCATGACCACATTCCAGTCACGTGAGCTGTCCCACCATATCTCTGTTATCGCTACCACGTTGTAACCCCTTGACCGCATGCAGATTTCTAACTCCTCCTGTTTGTCGCCCATGCTGTGTGAGTTTGTGTAGAGGCACTTCAGCTGGGCTGTCAGCTGCATCACCTTCTTTGTGGAAGACTACTTAAATCTCTTGAGGTGTTCTGTGGATGTTTCCCCAGTCTCCTACTACCTCAGGGGCCCCAGGTTCATCTTTGTAAGAATTTAGATGTGCTGCTGCACCCCCAGTTCGACACAGAGTAACCAGTTGAAGGCCTTTGGTAGCACCCTGCCCCTCTAACCCTGGTATGTCATCGCACAGCTTGTCATGGACAAGATTGATGTTGTTATCCCCCTCCCCCTTCACAACTAGTTTAAAACCCTATCAATCAGCCCCAAAATCTCTGGGCAAAGACCCTCTACCCTCTTTGGGAAAGATGATTCCCATTTGAGGCTAGCAAGCCTGGTGCTGTGTAAACCATCCCATTATTGAAGAACCTGAAGTTTTGGCAGTGACACCAGCCATGAAGCCATGTATTAATATACTGGATTTTTCTGATTATCCCCATATCAATACCCACAACTGGAAGAAGGGATGAAAATATGACCTGAATCCCAGATTTCCTCACCGTCCTTCCCAGGGCCCTGAAGTCCCTTTTAATAGCTCTTAGATTGCAGTTTGCAATTTCATCACCACCTGCATGGAAGACCACTAATAGGTAGTAGTCCGATGACCTTACCAAACTAGGAAGTTTCCTAGTAATATCTCTAACTCATGCTCCAGGGAGGCAGCATACCTCCTTATGCTGAGGGTCTTCCTGGCATGTTGGACCCTCAGTTTCTCTCAGAAGGGAGTCACCCACTACTATAACCCTTCTTTTTTTTTCCTTTTGGCTTTCTCGCACTCACAAGTGCAGATGTCTATATCAAGGTATCTGTTGAAATGTTTAGCTCTCTACAGGGGTGTATGACAAGTAGGCAGGAGTGGATATGGTCTAAGCATCAGTATGATTTTAACAGAGTTTAGTTAATTGTCATAGATCAGTATTGCAAGGAATAAATTCTGCAAAATCATCATGGTCGACATGCGATCTGTTCAAAGCACAATTTCTTAGAGCAGACTGCGTTACGGCAAGCTAGCAGGTAATACAAGGGATAAGGTTGCTGTAGCATAAAAATCACACGATATGAAAGTACATCTGTCTAATGCTAGTATGATTTCATTATTCCTTTTCAGTAGTTGAAAAGCAAATTCTGATGTAATGTTCTTTAAAAGCAACTAGGAAAAAAAAATATCTTTAGTAACAATACTATGCTCAGGGTCCTTCCTGATCTCTACAGTCAGGATTGTTCATTCTAAAGGTATGACTTATTTATTTCTGTAATAAACTATTTCCTGTTACAAAGGCTGAACCATGAAAACAGTAGAACATACATTGAAACTCGTAAACAGGGCTTGTTTAGAGACTTTTCTAAATTTGGAATCGCAACACACACTCTTGTCAAGTAAGCAGTAGGGTTTGCAAACACAAAGCACTTCTTGTTTTATAGTGGGCATGTTGATTGCTTGCTAGATGCTGTTCTCCATCACTTCTAATGCTTTTAATATTCTCATAGCAATGTTGTAATATCTTTTGGATATGAGTTGATCACTTATCGTGTATGCAAAGAAACAGGTCCATTATTGTATTCTATTGTGGAAGGGGTTTCTTGAAACATTCATACTTCTAAGGAAGGTTAGAAAGAGTTGAGGCAAGGTTGTGCTTATTCTTTGTTTCTGTGGGAATTAATTCCTTGTGTTCTGGCTAATTTCTAGGTGAACTTTCTCTACTTCCCCTGTAATCAGTAACCGCATAGAAAATTCCATTATGCCAAAGAAGTGAAGTCATAGGTTTGTAAAAATACCAAGTCTCTATAGGACAACTTGAAATATTACTCCCAGATGGATCAGTCTGAACAATGCATTGCCAAAACAGAATCATGTTTAGGGACCTGCCCATTAAGCAATACTGCCATTAGCGTTTATGACATTTTTGTTGTGCAGCTGAAAATACCATGCAGTATTCTTTGCTATTCACTATTGCATGCCATGTGACACTGAAGTCCTCTCTTTAGTTCTTCATGAAGTTTCCTGTGTAAATTGTTTTCCTTCAAAAACAAAGCTTTTGCTGTCCTGTCTGTCCCTTCCTAGTCAATCGGAACAGGTACAAATCAAGGGAATTTGTCACAGTAGAAGAGCTTCAGGAAACTGGTAAGCAAATAGCGCTGTCACTGAGCTCAGTTGCTGTTCATGAGCATGCAGGAAGGAGATACTTTGAACAAAGGAGAGAATTGCTTGGTTTTCACACATTGAAAGGTGTCAAAAACCTCCACCCTAGTTAAGATTTCTTGTATGTCTAGGAAAATTCTCTTATATACTATAAATGCTGCTGCCACTCACTCAGCAGTTAGGAAGCCGCCTTCTACTAGATTTTAACCTTTTATAAGGTGGAGAAGAAATATAGTATTTGTAAAACCAAAGAATTTACTAAAGGGTATTTTACATTTATATCAGTCCTATTTCTTTTCTGTTGAAGCAAGGACAATTTTAAATAAGCAGAATATTAATTCTGACTTTCCATCCTTTGAAAATGAAACAATATCTAAAAAGTACCTTCATAAAAGGATCATCAACATGATATCATAGTTGTTGTATCTTATGAATCTGCACATTTATTCAGTCTGAAGGTCAGAAGACTATTGCTATCTCTGAGTCCACTAACTTGTCAAAATAAGCTCCTTCAATCTTCCATGCTTTAATCTTCTGTGTTTTATCACCAATAGTTGAGGCTCTTTGAAGTTACTGTCAATCTGTTATTATTCATTGTGTACTTATGAGGTCTTCATTATACCTATGCTTTTCACAGATGCTACCAAAGAAATCTTAATATAATATGCTTCAGAGCTAGCTGAGGCTGCATACCTTCAAATGCTAGGAAGCTTTTATGAAAGTTCAGAACCTTATTCAGCCTAAATATGTGTACAGTTTTATAATTTTTAGTAAAGAAGGAAATAAATCTGAATTGTTTTAATTCTGTGTAGGCAGTGTAGCAAAGAGTAGAGCTAGTGAGTGGATGTCAGTGTTGTCTATAGAAAAAATAGGAACAACCTTGTTTCAGTGAAATTTTTGTGGCAGAAGCAAGGGGAGGGAGAGAGAGCACAGATTCAGAAAGCACCAACAGGAGTAATAAAAGGTTGGCCCACCTCAGAAAAAAAACGTTTGCTCAAGGCACTCACACTGGGGTCATTTCATGTGGAGAGAAGGCTTCAGGGAGACCTTACTGTGATGTTTCAATACTTAAAGGGAGTTTATAAGAAAGATGGAGAGAGACTCTTTCCAAGGGCATATAGTCACTGGACAAGGGGTAAGAGTTTTAAGTGAAAAGGGGTTAGATTTATGTTTGATATAAGGGATGGTGAGACACTGTAACAGGTTGCCCAGAGAAGCTGTGGATGACCCCTTCCTGGAATTGTTCAAGGTCAGATTCAAAGGGGCTTTAAGCAACCTGATCAAATGAAAGATGTCCCTGCTGATGACAGGGAGGCTGGACTAGATGACCTTTAAAGGCCCATCCAGTCCAAACAGTTCTGTGATTCCATGATTCATCCTATGATTCTATGTATGAGACAAACTTTGCTTTAAACCCGTCAAGTGGATGGTTTGAATTGGTAACTCTGCATTCTCATGTAAAAGCTCCAGACCTTGTGTTAGTAGATATTCTGGTAAATACAAGTGTATCCTATTTATACTCTAAAAAAAAAAAAAAAAAATTCCACTTCTCACTTAGTGAGGAACAGAATAATGCAGCCATGATCTCTGAAATGTCTTTGGGGGTGTGAGGATGGTTTCCAGTAAGTTCTACTTGGGTATGCATTTGTATTTTCAAAGGTTGTCTCAGCACAGGAAAGAAAATTTCACGTTCTTTTCCCAGTTTTCTGATTTGAAGAGTGAGCACAATAATATATTTTTATTAACTCTCAGAGACTTCAGCGAATGTTGAGTCATATACTACTACATTTTCTATTACTAAAATTCTGATTGAGAATTCTGTCTTTAGATCTGTATAATGATTTTTACCTGCATTTTTTGAGAGCATCACTATAATCACCAGTCTGCTTTACCCCCAATCTAAGGTAATTTCATAGACCCTATGTGAGTGCTTAATACGAAACTCTATCCTCTGGTTGCTCTGTTTCTGTGTAAACCATTTTCTGACTTTCCTCACAGACCAAGGATGCTGCACTTGGGTAATGCAGGAAACCCTCTTAATCTGTTAAGGTTTTAAGACCAAGCTCTTCAGTTGCTCCAGAGATTTTCAGAGATGGGCTTGAGATAAAGTTTTAAGTCTGTATTGTTATGGCCATTTAAAGCACAGCTCTTCCTGTTACACTAGGGAAAAAAACTTGGCTGCATTTCAAAGTTGAAAATGTATCCTAACATTTCTTAGCTTTTCTATCCCTGTTCCTACTTTTTTATTCTTTTAATATAGATATGCTAAATGGATTAACATGTGCTCATTACAAATCAAAACCTTTGCAGAGGGAACCCCATATCTGTGGACTTATGAGGAATCTTGATGTTTTAAGCCTTATTTTCCATGTTTTGTTTTGGTTTTTTAATGTTATATACAGTTAATGTTAATACTAGATACAGTGTTATTTTCTAGTTAATGTTATATACAGTAACCTAACCTGATTTGAATTTTGCTTTAATTTTTCTTCTTTGCTGTACAGATAGATGTAATTTTTTTTAATATATGTTTCTAATGTCCTAATCCCAGAGAATGTGAATAAGCATGACCCTGACTTTTTCCTTAAGATTTTTTTCTTAACAGAAACAGAGCTATTTGAAACATGTCAGATTCTATCTTTCTATGCTCACAGAAATACTCCAGGAACAAGATGATGTTTCCCAAAAGAGCGTATCTCTATTTAAATGGAGTTAAGGCTAGTTACACCATTGATTAGATTAGCCTATCACACATACTTTTATTCCCAGATTAATTTCCTCCATGATTTTCATGTGGCTTAAGTAAGTTAAATTATGTTTGTAGACCTTCTGATCCATGACTATGAACTTTTTCCCTAAATAATACATTATGCCAGGACCTAATCAAAGTAGCAGAGCCAAGGACTGATCCAATGACAGATTGACTTTGGAGGACTATGGAAGAAAGTGAGGAACTGTCTTGATTTTCCCCTTACCTAGCTTAAACAAGTGATGAAAGTGTCAAAGCTCTGACGCTCTGGTCAGCATAACCTCTTCCAGGTTTTTCAGAAATTAAGAAAATTCAATCATAAATTCTATGTTTATATAGATTTTAGTCCAGAGTAAGCTGTAACCCCCAGGGAGACCTGGATTCCTCCTCATTCCTGATTCCTGCTATATCTGCCCATCCATATTTATCTCCTCTTAGCAATGCAGTTTTCCATTTCTTCTTGGGCTGAATTCTCCATGCTGCCACTGACGACTTCAGGAATTAACTACTCTAATATCTTTAAGAGTCTATACTGAAATATGTGAAGTGAGGAAAACTATGAGAACCAGGTCTCCATGTAGTGGGGCAACTGGCACAGTTAGGATAAACATATGAGTCTAAGTAAGTCCATGATTTAAAATGTCAGTGACCTACATTATCAGAAAAAGAATCCACTTTTCTTTCATATTTTTTATTTCTTGGATTATTTGTTTTGCTGACAGTCACTATTTAGTGTTGTTTGTCCTTATGCCTCTATTCCACTGCTTTTATCATAACTTACTGATGAATGGTATTTGCAAATTTGCCATAATGCTCATTAATGGGAAAGAATAGAAAGAAATAATACGAGATGCATAGTCATCTGTAGAAGGACACGGGAGTCCTGGTGGATAACAGGTTAACCATGAGCCAGCAGTGTGCTCTTGTAACCAAGAAGGCTAATGGCATCCTGGGGTGCATTAAGAAGAGTGTGACCAGAAGGTCAAGGGAGGTTCTTCTCCCCCTCTACCCTGCCCTAGGAAGGTCACATCTGGAGTATTGTGTCCAATTCTGGGCTCCACAGTTCAAGAGAGACAGGGAACTACTGGAGAGAGACAGCAGTGGTTCTGCATAGGTGACAAAATCCTTAGGTCTCATCTTTGTTTAGAGATGGATTGGTTCCATTTTGCCAAGCTTCTTAGTTAATACTGTTATTGTTTAAACTAAGGAAAACAAGAACATTGATTAAAAACCACCTATATGTATAATTCATCTCAAAGATCAATTTAAAAATTTTGCTTTACTATTTTTTCCTTCTTAGCTTTCAATTAGCAAGGTGAAAAGAACATGGTGGCATCATAAAAAATCCCGTAAAATGTATATTGGCCTGTTTTCAAAATAGTTTCTGGACTTTTTAGCTACCAGATTATGATAAACTGATGGTCATATCTACAGTGTAATCACTTGAGATAATGCACCTCATATAAACTTTTCACAACTGGCTTAGAATTGCTGGACCTGGGACTATTAGAGAGTTCAGTTCAAGTTAGCAGCCTACATATCTACTCAACTTCTCAGCCAGTGTATGCAGCCAGTGTGTTAACTGACCTTGGTTTTCCTATTGCAGTAGCTGTCATTAAACTTAAGTACCATCAAACTGAAGTCTTTTTTTCCATGTAACTATTAAAGCTTCTAGATTTTGAGTTGAACAAGGAATGTGAAATGGACTGTCAGTATCAGTCTTTGCATTGATTTTATGGGACATTGTCATTTTTGTCCAGAGAGCATGTTTGAGTTACTTCATCAGGAAGCCCAGGCTGAGTAGAAGATGGTTCTTTTGGAGTTTTCAAGCTTCAGAACTTTGATTTTGACAGCTAAGCAGCAATGACAGAAACTATGCCTGCTAGCACAGTTCAGAGTTATGCTGTAGCAGGAAGTTGCTCTGTGATCTTACGCAGCTCCAGAGACATTTACTTCCCTGCTTTTTGGTCTGTATGTCTGTGCTGGTTGCTTCTCTATCTGGCTGTTGGGGATTGGAGTTTGGTATGTGGTTATTGTGCATAAGCTGCAGCCTTGCATCTTCACTGCCACTGCTTAGTCCCCTTTGGAAGAAGCTGTCCATGATATGATATATGCAGCTTTATACATAGAGTCATATGGGTAAATAAATTTTTTGAGTTCCCCTCATAATCCTATGCCATGATATGGTTAAGGAAAATTTAATAATAAATATATGCTGAACTCAGCTTCAACATAAGGGGGAGTTCCTACATGGCCTTTTTTCATATCAGAAGAGCATCTATATTTGATTTCTTTAATTCTTTGTGTTTATTTTTTGATGTTTTGGGGGTATTTTTTAAGCAGTCTCAAAACCACAAGTCTTCTGGATCCATGTTTTGCACGTGTCCTCAAGACAAGCTATTTATCTTCCGCCTCTGTTGATACAACAGCTGTTGATACCAAATAACCTCTCACTTTACAAATTCAGTTTCTGAGGAACATATTTACCTCTTTCACTCTCATTAAATGGGAATAAAACATTTGTATATTTCTCCCTGGGTGCAAATAAGGGGAAACTGTGGTCTTAAAACAAAATTGATACGTAAACCAATCTTGTCTCTACTGATCTTTCCTGATCTCCCATCTCAAATTGCAAATTAAAGATTCAATAACACAGATGTATTTTTATAATATTACAACATTTTTAAACTTAATAAAACAAAAACTAAACCACTGTTTTGCCGGACTTTGATGAAGGATAAACTTGGCCTAAACGTTGCCCGTGGGGCAGGTTTTCCTTTTGGTTGTTTGTCTGATTTTGTTTGTTAGGACTTATTATGTCCTGATATTATATAAACACATCTAAGTTATTACATTATTTTATTTGTAGCTGAAGAGCAGCAAGAATTAGGAGGAAGAAAACACTTCTGGGGTGAGAAATGCTACCGAGAGGATTCAGGTGTCAGTAGCAGTTGTCAGCAGGGCATTGGGTAGGAGCATGATGTTCAAATTGTGCTCCTGCAAGATGGGGCTGGTACCTCATAATGTTGTTGTACCTACACTTGGGCAAGAATCTGGCAGGTTTCAACATCTTAGATCCCATTCCGAATAACCTGCTCTGGAATAGAAACATAGAGATATAAAAAGGAAAGTAGACTTTACAAAACTGTGTGATGTGCCTGTGAACTCACTATCAGAAAGTGTTTCAAAGTAACACAAAGTAAAGTTGTATTTTCCTAGATTTTGCATGTTACAACCTACCGAAACTACTTTATAGGATATTCCATGAGCTATTTTCAATAATAATAACCACTCTTTTTGTAAATCAGTGCAGGGTTTACAATTGGTATGACCTCTTACCACTGTTGGCATTTTTTAATGGTCATTAATTTTATAGTATTTTCACCTTTTTTGGCATAAAAGAAAATACAGAGGGCAAGAAAATAACATTATACTCAAACTTCCTAATTTTTATACTCATTTATCTTAGCTAGTATGGCAAATTAATTTCTCCTGCCTTGAAAATTCAGGACATGATTAAAGTGAGTATATGCAAGAAAGTTACTAATCTGGTAGATTTCTTACATAATACTTATGGTTATAATAAAAGCTTATTTCACTGAAACTAAACAGATATTGCTTTATACGGACAAAAAGAAAGACAGTTTAACTCATGAAATTACATATTGTCTATAATAAGAAAGGTTTAAAATTCCCTAATCTCAGGATTTATCAAATTATATTTAACGTACTCCAGATGCTACAATTAATCTTAAAAACAAAACAAAACAAAAACAAAAACAAACAAACAATAATAATAAAACCAACCAAACAAACAAACACCCCAAAACATACACAAACAAAAAACAAGAGTTCTGTCTTCTCCAAATCTATCTGTTGGTGTCCTTTCAGTTACAGCTGAACTGCTTTGGATTTGTGTATTTAATTTTAGTTATGTGTTTTTGAAAGCAACTTATTTATGGGTTATTCATAGTTAATTCTATCTTTTGATCAATCACTGGGGAGAAAACGGTGTAATTATCAGGGCCAAATTATTGTCAGACCATCTATTTTATAATTATTTAATGGTTTTAAAGGCCATAAGATACAAATAATGTTACATCTTTTACTCTTGCATCAAATACAATATATCCAGTATCTGTATGTAAAGTATTTCCTGCCTTAAAGTGATTAAAATTATATTGCATAGTTACTTTTGACTTCTCATTCAGTATCTCTTTGTAAACTTTCAGGAAGAGCACAAACCCTAGACATGTCAAAATTTAACCAGCTCTTCATGGCAGAACACTTGACTATTGCAAAACTGAAATTTTGGGTGCTGTATTTCCCCATGAGAGCTTAAACTATGAACCTAGCACCTTCTACAGTAATAGAAATGGCTCCTAAAAAGCCATCACACTGCATGGGAATCTGCTTAAAAGAGCAACCAGGAAATGCTGAGGAAGATGGAGCCTCTGTCACACCTTTCATGCAGAGTAAAATGAAACATCATCTTGCACTCGTGAATTTTCTGTTGTAGTCAGTCAGCAGCCTTTGGTACACACTATGGTTGGAGACAAAAATATCTTTTACTTATTGATTAAAGCATTCACCCAGGTTTGAGGAAAATCATTTGTCTGAAGAGAACCCATGCTTTCTGCTCCCAGAGAGACTCCCAACAACTGGGGTGAAGCTCTGTGGTTGGAGCTCCCTTAGCAGTGCTGCCAGTGGAGCCCTCCTTTGCCTAAAGCACCAAAGTTCAGGAGTTCCTGCAGAGCTAGAGCACTGTGGCCTTCAAGGAGCATGGGACTCCCCTCACCTCTGAATAACTTGAGTATTTTCATGTAAATGCAAAGATTTGCATTTTGTACCATCTCCTGTTTTATTCTGCATCCAGTTTGGTGACTCTCCTGAAATGCTGACCCTAGGGCAAGGTGTCAGAGAAAGCCAAAGAAAGGGCTGTGTGTTACTCCTTCTCTTTACATGTTTTGAGGGTTTGGTTTGGGGGAGCAGTTTTATGTGTTTTTTGAGGGCAGTTGGGGATTTGTTGTTTTATTTGGTTTTTAGACCTTGGGGCAGCATTTTGAACTAAATAGTGCATAATCAAAGTTATTGAATTCCATGTAGTGTCTATATAATGATATTATGAAGAAAACCTTCAGTCAACCATGGCTTTAATAACTGCAAATTGATGCCAAAATATTAATGGGTTTAAAGGATTTCAATCTCTCAGGTCTTCAGGACAGTAATTTACAGTTTTTATTTTTCCTTGGTTTGTTTTTTTCCTCTTTAAAAACTTCTCTTTCTCAAGTATCTGTGTATTTCCTAGTTTTTATACATTTGAAGGGGTTTTATGCTTTGTCAGGGCTTTTTTCAAATGACCTGGTTATCCCTGTACAACATTGTTCATACAGAGAAAGGAGTGTGAATGGCAGCAGCATAACAACTGAAGGGAGAGAGAGATGAGGCTGAAAGAGGTAGACTAAAATCCTTGCAATTAAGACTCCATGATAACTGAGGTTGAATTCTTTCAATAAGTATGTCTATACGTACCTTGAAATCTTAGTAAATAGGATGGTAGTTTTGTTTAGGGAATGGTCAGTATTTCACTTGACTTACCATCAAGTATCTCTTGTTTCTGCAGATTTTTAAGATTGATGATACCTTTGCCTGTTGAATCCCCAGGGAGTGTTGCAGAAGTGAATGCTTTCTTCCTGCCACTCACCTGTGGCAGAAGGGCTTTGGCTCAGGCTTGAGGGAGATTTCTTTGCATTGTGGAAATTGATGTTATCAGTCATTGATACTCTTAGTTGGAAATGCATCTTTTTCTGAGTGGCCTAGGTTTGCTCCCAGTTGCATGGCTTTTGTCTGTATGCTATTTGTTGGTGTTACCTTCTTGAGAAATAATGTGCCTCCCACCTCTCAGTTTAGCTTGAGACCACGCTCCACGTTGCACCAAAAATTGTATTGTCTGTAGAAAATCAAAGGCTCCTTCTTAATTACCGTAGGTAGGTTGTAAATGTGGTGAGGTCATTTTCCCCCTCCCTGGAGGCATTGCCCTCTCCCTGGAGGTGTTCAAGGACAGGTTGAATGAGGCCTTGAGCAACCTAGTCTAGTTGAGAGGCATCCCTGCCCATGGCAGGGAGGTTGGATTACATGATCTCTAAGGTCCCTTCCAGCCTAAGCCATTCTATGATTCTGTGATTCTTCAACCTGAGCTGCTCTGCCCCAGCAGCTCTCCTTGAAAGAACAGTGTCAGCAGGGGAGCAGAGGCAGGACCTCTGTCCCTGCTGCTGGGCTGGCCCTGTGCTGTGGTCCCTGATCTTGCATTGGCCCTACCTTTTGCAAGACCATAGGAGGCTACAAGGGGCTGATCAGGCTGAACACTGATTGCTCCAGGCCTGAGGGGCAGGGGACTGCAGCATTCTACACTCCTATTAAACTGCTGCATAATTTGGGCTACATCTACTCCATCCCTTCCCTGAAAGTGCAGTTGCTCTCCACTCTCACACGTGTATTCCTTGAAGACCCTTCTTGGTCCTTCATGCCCAAGGAGTGAATTTGAATACAGTTGTGACTGTGGTACTTACTTTTCCACCTTCTTGTGTTTTAAAGTGGGTTATAAAATCAGGAGCTTTTCCTGGTGCTTGTGTCTAAGTTAAAATTTTTAGTATAGTCTAAATATCTTTTTTTTTTTTTTTTTTTAAGTGACTTCTTGTTGCTCAGTGTTTTCTTAACTGACCAAATTTTTTTATGAATCACAGGCCTTAAAATGTGCATAATCTGCAAGGACTCTTCTTAAACTGCCCTAAAACTATCATTGACATATGGTTTCTTTAGGCATCAAGTTGGGAACTTGGAGTGCTTTTCCCATGGTAGCGTTGTTCTACTCTTTCAACTTAAAAGCATGTAACGTTACATGGTCAGAGACTCGATTTCAGCTTCAAGAGGGCAGTGCTTTTACAGTCTCTGGCATTCAATTCTATTATGTGAGCTCATGGCCCTTTTTTCCCCAAGTTCCAACTGAATGAACTTTGAGGCTTAAATTACTTTTAATGCCAGCATACAAAAGTCAGCTGAAAATCATTTTGCATTCAAATAAAGTTAGTGCAGTCCTACAAAGAATGATTAATTTCCAGCTCACTCCTCTTTTTCACAGGTGTCAGTGGTGGTACAATGACAATGACAGAGATACAGTACCTGGCTAGGGACTTGAGGAACAGCAAGCCCATGGTTGCCTTGATATAAATTAATTGTAGCAACCAGACTAGAAATTTATGTTCTGAAGTTACAGAAAGCTGACAGACCAAGTGAACTGCTGCCAAAGAGAAGTCCCATTTCTACTTCCCTATTTCCAAGGTTCAAAGCAATATGACATGATTTGTGCCCTGCCTAAAGATAGATTTCCGTTGCACAGGACATATCACAGAGCATAGCAATAAACTGGTGTGTCACTATTTCTTTTTTACTCTCTGGAAAGAATGAAGCATCCTTTGTTCCTGATAAATCCCGAGTGCTGAGGTTGAATGACCAAATGAATGAAACAGATCTGGGCTTTCACTGAGGACCATTAGTATTACCACCGCACAAGTTCCTGAGGCAAACATCAGTTTACACACAAGTATAGAGTAAAAGTGACAGCACTTACATTGCACATGACTGTGTCACTCAATTCAAAGTATTCATACGTTTCTGGGAATGCGTGTAATTCTTCAGTCCCTAGGGTTTGATTTGGTGCCTGACTTGTATGCACAAAATCTGTGGGAAAATTTAAACTGTTTTCATTTTCTATTAAAAGAACACTTAATGCCAAAACAGAATTTCATCACCGTTTTTTTTTTTACTGGTTGATAAGTATCTGCAGAACCATTGTGTATTATAAGATTACTAATAAAAAATAGTAAAGATTCCATAACAGAGACTGAATATTGGCCAGATTTCTCAGCAGAGACCATGGGTGGATATTCCTTACCCATTTTGTGTCTCTGCCAAGGAAGTGATGCAGGTCATCTTTTTACCACAGAAAATTCACTGTTGTGTGCTGTTACCTTGTTGTCACACAAAGTGTGTTTGCATGTGTGGGCAAGTATGATTCACTAGCACCAGCCTACCATTTTGTGTCACTGTCTAGTGAAGTTTCCAGAGATGGTCATCATTTTAGTCTTCCATACATAGTGAAAGCAATAGTACCTACATTTGATACATGTGACTAAGAATTGAGATAGTTGCTTATGCTGGTTGGATTTGCAGTTGTATTTGGGTTGAGAGAAAGAAGTTCAATCTTTTTTGACCTCACGGCTCTTCCAGAGTCTACTTAAGGAAACACTTTACCATGGTATTTGTTGTGTTCTGAATTTAATCCCTATATTTAGCAGAAAGATTATTTCTTAAATAAAGGTAAATGTATCTATTTATCCCTAACCACTGACTTTACCAGTTCTACAAGTGCTACAAGAGCAGCCATTGAATCACTTGTGCCTCTACATCAATGCCAGGATCTTTATTTTACTGATGCACCTTAGCACTTACAACAAGGATTCAATTCCTCTCAAATTATGCAAAGATCTCAGATTATTTAGCTGTATCACACTGTATGTTATTTATTTGCTATCTTTATTTCTCATGAGATAATATCAGAATGTTCACTTTATTTTTGTTCATGTTGGCACTCAAATCCTATGGTTGCATATCCAAAAGCTTTATTTTGATTTTGTGAAATAGTAGTTGTCATAAATACTTTTTTAAAACCTTTTTTGTGTGGCTACTTTTTCCTAACTTAAAGGTCATGCAGTTAATATAATCTGAAAAATTACCATTGTCTCACTATTGCTGATTGATGCTACAGGATATGAAAGTATGAATGTATACAAAAGCCCTAGGCCTGGATAGTCTCATACTCTGCTGGATCAAACACTAGCTGAATGCCTGGGCCCAGAGACTGGTGGTAAATGGAGTTAAATTCAGTTGGTGACCAGTCACAAGTGTTGTTCTTCAGGGCTCAGTGCTGCAGCTACTCCTGTTTAATATCTTCATCAGTGATCTGGATGAGGAGATGAGAGCACCCTCAGTAAGTTTGCAGAAAACACCAAGTCACGTGGGAGTGTTGATCTGCTGGAGGGTAGGAAGGGTTTTCAGAGGGACCTGGACAGGCTGGATCAATGGGCTGAGACAAATCATATGGGCTTCAACAAGGGCAAGTGGTGAGTCCTGAACCTTGGCCACAACTCCATGCAACACTACTGGCTTGGGGAGGAGTGGCTGGAAAGCTGCTGGGCAGAAAGGGACCTGGGGGTGTTGATTGACAGCCAGCTGAACATGAACCAGTAGTGTGTCTAGGTGGCCAAGAAGGCCAACAGCATCCTAGCCTGCATCAGGAATACTGTGACCATCGGGACTAGAGAAGTGATTGTTCCACTGTACTTAGCACTTGTGAGGCTGCAGCTTGAGTACTGTGTTTGGTTTGGGGCACTGCAGTACAAGAAAGTCATCAAGGTGCTGGAGTAGGTCCAGAGAAGGACAATGAAGCTGATGTAGGGTCTTGAGAATAAGTCTTATGAGACTGAGGGAGGTGGGGCTGTTTAGCCTGGAGAAGAGGAGGCTGCTGGGAGACCTTATCACTGTCTACAACTACCTGAAAGGAGGTTGTAGAGAGGTGGGTGTTGGTCTCTTCTCACAAGTCACAACTGATAGGATGAGAGGAAATGGACTCAAGTTATGCCAGTGGAGGTTTAGGTTGGACATTAGGAAAAACTTCTATACCAAAAGGGTTATTAAAGACTGCAACAGGCTGCCCAGGGAATCCCTGGATGTATAGAAAAGCTGTTTAGATGTGGAGCTCAAGGATATGGTGTAGTAGTGAACCTGGTAGAGTTAGGTAACAGTTGGACTTGATGATCTTAAAGGCCTTTTCCAACCATAGCAATTCTGTGATTCTGTGATTAGCTGTCTTCTTTTCTAGTGCATTTTTAATGGATCCTAAAACACAAATCTTTTCTAAATGAAATAGATGATGCAAAATGCTGCAGCACAAAAAGAGAAACTGTCCAAAAGTTCAAAGCAGGCATGACTACATCCAGAAGCAGAAACCTCATGGCTTTGTAGGAAGATGGAGAAGACAGGACTGGCTGCTTTTGCTGATACTAGACATACATCTGGCAAAAAGAACCCCTAAGGTTTTGCTGGATCTACCTGCCCTTGATTCAGAGGTTTTGCTGAGTCTCTGGGAGACACAAGGGGGCATGGATAGAATTTCCTGTGGGATGTCATTATTTCAATCCTCTGAGAAATCTCAGTGTTTATGCAGTAGAGATTGCTGTGGGTTTTGGTGTTTTATAGGCTAAATTGATGGAAATGTTTCTTAGAGTCCTTTTTTCATGGACGTTTTCATTACTTTAGTAAATTTAAGAGGCAGGAAAATGGCAATCAGAATAAATAGATTTTCTTTTCATACTGGAAACTTGAAGGCTGTTTGGAAGATTTCTCTTATGAAAGAAAGTTTTAGAAGTTATGCCCATCCTTTCATAATAACTTAAATTACATATGCATAAACATTTAATTTTTACAGATTTGTTCAAAAGACAGCTCTGGATATTTTTAATTTCAGAGTACTTACTTATATGTCTCAGAAACAATAACATTACATTTCCTATACTAGTAAAGATAATAGGTATAGCACTCTAAGGTCATGGCTTTGTACCTCTGTTGTCTTTTTAGTCCAGCAGCATTTGCTATTTCTCTAACACATAGCTATCTGTACACAGTCTCTAGATTAGATCTGAAATAAGCTGATTTTTATCAAGCCACTGGGTAATTCCAACCACTGCATCTGACAATTTTAGTGCTGTGCCATGGCAGCTGACCTGTGTAAGTCAGTGATTCCTCTATCACCAGCATATCAAAAAAATGTCTTGGAGCATTCTTTCAGCACACACCTCTTAAAGGTAAGAGAGGGAAACACTTATTTTCTGTGTATTAAAAATGTACTAAGTGTTACGTGGAATTAGGGGATGAGCTCTGTTTTCATTCTGGGTTTGTCAATGCTTTGAAAGAAGCATCTGTGTGGGCCTGTCGTAGCATCACATTGTTTTTGTGTAGAAAACATGCTGTTGTCATTGCATTGTTCTTCTTTGATCCAGAAGGAAATTTGTGACAGGTTCTTCCAGAAATCTGTTACACTACTGTGAATGTAATAATTTAGTGGGGCCAAACTATTAATTCCCTGTACTAAGGGATTTGTCTGTGCAGAATACTTAGCAGCAGCAGTGCTTAGCGTATTCTGGGTGCTTTTATTTCAGCTCAAAGACCAGCGCTCTTAATGTGAGTGCTGAAACAAGGCAATATGTTTTTCTTTATCATATTTAGTGTTGCATGAAGAATAGATAATCCTCATTTCAAGCAGATAAGCCTGAAAGGGATTTCAGCTGTATGTCTAGCAAAGAAATCTTTTCTCCACCTGTTTTCTTTTTTTTGTTGGTGGTGGGTTTTTTGAATAAACAGTTTGTATTATCAGGAGGGTATTTTCTGTCTAGCATGATAGATATTCTGTCTGGCTGAATCCTCAGTTTGGTTTAAGATACAGCAAAAAATAATAATAAAAAAATTCTGTTGAAGGCAACAATATGATTATGAATCATTCTCATCCTGTGACAAAATAATGTCTTCTGTAGGAAACATCATTTCATAAGCAAAACCAGATTGTAGAAAACTGCTCCAGCATAAATGTATGCTCCTAAATAAGTATTACATCATCCAGGAAACTCACAAGAGCAATCCTTTCCTATTAGAACCTAAGGTAGTCAGTTAATCAACTGGCTTTTGCATTAGAGATCTCTTTATCATATGCCTTGCCAAAGATTCAAGTCAATAATAGGTTTCAAAACTTAGCATACAAAGGTACTAGTTTCTACAACAAGAATGAGAACACTTCATTTTACAGATCCTAGGATTTTGTCAGCTCTGTAGCCTAGGAAATGTAGAGCTTCTCATGAATACTTTGGAGTATTCACAGTAATCTTCATATCTCATTCTGAGGTCGAGCCTTTAGCTCTTGGTCTTTTCTGAATAACCTTCTGAAAAAATAAGAAGGAGAATAAAGTCTTTTCTTCTACCTGAGAGCCACATTTGCTGCACAGTGCAGCAAGGAGAAAGTATTAAGTGGCACTGAAATAGCCAGCTCACTACCTCAACCATCTCAGTGGTTGTCTTCACTGCCTGATGGTATTGATAACAATGCCTGACAGTGTTTGGGTACATTCTAAAACTTCTATTTCAGGCCAAGCATTCTTAGGTACTTATTCTTTTAACACGTATTTTCACTTTTCCCTCTTATGAAGATATGCCATATTAAGCTCTTTTATAAAGATTTTCAAAGACTCCAAATTTTCCTTTCATTTACCTTTGTTAAAGCATAGTCAAAGATCTGGTGAAAGCAGAGTAAGACAGACTTTTACATTAGGAGCATTATGAGGTACATTGCATAATGCCATTTGTGCTGATATGATTTTGTTAGATGAGTAAAACTGAGCACAGAGAAAGCAAAATTCATATCAAGTCTGAAACGTTAATACTTAAGGGAATTGTTCTATGCACTACATATTAAAAGAATAAATGATTTTTCATATAAAGAGCATTGCACACTGTAATTTTTAGAACTCCCACTTACATAAGTAGTGCTTTTCCATTTGTTGTAAAGAAATTCTTAATGTCTTAAATAATGTCTTAAATAATGGCATTGAAAAAAAAGAGAGATCTTTCTGCAGGTATTTCAGTTGAGGAAGGCAAAAAGGAAACCCATTTGGTGGTTTGCAGTTTACTTTTTTCCTCTTTGTTACATGTTTGCAGAAGAAATTGTGTTACTAAAATAAACTATTTTAAAAACAAAGCATAAGTGCAATTTCTTTACTGTCCTATCCACCAATGGAGTGATCTTCAGGGTTTTTTTTCTCCAGAAATTGTGTAAGATACGTGCTGTCAGGACCAAATCACCTGAACAATACTTGAATCCAACTACTGTGTTCCAAAACCAGCATCTACCTTCCACCCTGGGTCACATATGATGTATATATCCTTATGCCATAAGCTGGCCAGGAAATGCAAATTCTAATCAATTTTTTTACTCCCTCACTAGAATGATTTATGATGTTCATTCTCTGATATTTAAGAAATATGGTCACAATGAAACACAGCTCATTGTTTTCTTTTTTTGCCTGTGAATTATCATATTACTAGACAAAATTATGGCCTTAGCAATTCTCGCAAGGATTCCCATCCACTTCAGCAAAAGAAACTGTAGTGGTATCAACAGCCTGTCTGCCCTGCCCAACAAATCCTCTTGATGTTTCTCTATCTAAGCCAACATTTGGAAAGGAGATGAAACAGAGAAAGAATAGAGAGACCAGGAGGGCAAAACATGTTCCTGTCTCTGTAGCCTGCTAGAATATGGCTAAGAGTCTTCCAGATGATGCAAGGTTATTAAAAGACATAGAAATAAAATTGCCTAAACTCCTGAGCTTGTGTGCTGTGGAGAAGCACAGTGCAATAAAACATCATCTAGGTACTGCAGCTCCATTTGTTTGTTCTTGTACCTGTAGGGGAGACTGGGGACCTGCAGTTTTACAGAAATTATTGAATATCCTCATGACCTGAACTGGAAGACAGGCCAGAGCTTCCTAGACCCCATCTCAATTCCTCTTCTTTGGTGTGGAACTTGGCTCAGAGGATAAGCTTGCTTGGCACTGTTTATTTTCTTACCTCTCTCTGAAGTTTCTCTCACTGATTACTGCTCACAGCTTACTATTGCTGCTAATTAGGTGACGATTTAATAATTGATTTGTAGGTGTTTGCTAATTAAAGTTAATCATGAATGCACACTTGTAATTTTATCTCATTTCAAAGGAGTGTGATCACAACCAATGAAAAGAGGGCAGGAGGGAATGATTCAAAGTGTGCGCATAATTTTCTTGAAAACCATGTAAATGGTTTTCAGATTTTTAAATGCTGTAGATTTATCTACCAATTGAGCTGAAAATGCTGCCAGTAACTGAAGACAGAATTGGTTATTTAATCTAATGAAAATACTACCTGAATGGCTAAAAGGTAAGGGCTGGGAACCAGACAAATATCTGGGAGTATGAAGCACATGTAGTGCAACCTTTGGCGACATAAGCAAGAGCTGGGCAGTTCAAAATTTGTCAGCAGCAGCCTCATCTGTACTTACATTTCTGTACCTATATTTATTCTTCATTCTCCCACCTACATTTTTCCTGTAGGTGTAAAACATGAGAGTTTTAGTCTAACATTAGTCTGTTAAGTGTCTGCAGATGTCCTCTCTGGAGTTAAGTGTTAGTAAATATATCAAAGGTGATTTTTGAAAGTCAACCACTGAGAGAGCAGTGAATATAACCTAAGTGAATGTCTTCCTTGTAGTTATGCCAAATAATTTGAAATCCTTCTTTATGTGGGGTGCATATTTGCACCTAAATCTTGCTGTGTGTTATTCCTGATGAAATTATAGGTGAAATTTGATTAACAGTACATTTGTCCACAACTGCTGGTCTCTCCTGGCCTTTGCTAAGAATGGAACCCTCCTGATGGTCTTTTGGAAATAAAAGGGATAAAGGATAAACAAAGTAATTTTCTGGGAGGATCAGGAAAAGATGATTTTTAATTAACAGGGATTAAATTGGTTTGGATCTGGAAAAAACAATCATTGTATGTAAGGAAATGTGGGCTTTGCAGTTCCACTGTGGTTGTGGCCACAAACAGCAGTGCCAGTGCAGAGAGCCGAAGGGAGGCTGTGATTGTAAAAGGGGTGTGAGCTGGTGAAAGTGCAGAGCTGCAGCTAGGGAGGCCACCTTGTTACCTCCTGACCTGGAAAACAGGTTCTAAGTTAGATCCCTGTTCTAAAGGAAATAAATTGGTAGGGACATTAACTTTTCCTTTCCACCTCTGAAATGGGCTGGCAGCCAGCCAGACGCAAGTATGACATGAAAACCACTTGCATGTAACTGAGCAGCTATGGATTAATTTCTGACATGTGAAGGGGACCTGAAGTGCATTTAGCACCTTGTCTATGCTCCCACTGCCTTTGCTTGCATGCCTTGCTTTTCTCACACCTGTGTGCATAGAGTCAAAGTGGGTTCCTCTTTCTCACCACCCAGGAACTATCATGAAGTTTGTGTAAGAGGTGTTTAATTTGAAACTGAAGTGTGCTAAGGTGATTCAGAGAGCTCATCAATGTGCTTCATCAATGGCAGTGTAAGTTTCCCTAATATAGGAATTAATTATTAAAAGATTATAATGAACACTAGACAACAAGCAAGAAACTTGTCTTGAACTAGAGAGAGTTTAATAAGGTATAGGTGAAGAATGCAAAGTTTGAGTTCTCAGACAAGTGCTCAGAGGAGCAGAAAAAAGGGAGACCATTAATAAAGTTACCTCAAGGGCCAGTTAGATTAGCCTTCCGCTCAGAAATTTAATGTCTCCACATGCCAGAACCAGCTTTTAGAGAAGCCTAACAACGTGGAATTTGCACTTCCACCAATGCTCAAGTCTAAACATACAAGAAGTTACTGAGTTGAAAGTCAGGAGAGCTTGGAAGGATCCACAAAACCACTCAGAAGCCTCCTGTACCATTAGTGGTTACTCACAAAGCTGAACACATAACCAGATAACACTGGCCAAGAAGCAGGCCCATGGTAGGCAAAAGGTACACAAAGGTAGGGACACCTACCATTGCATAGGACACCAGGGAGAGGAAGGCAATCTCTTTGTGTCACATCTTCAGCTCTTACAGCCCATGAAGATACTCCAGAAAAGCTTTCCCTGTGTCAGCTGGAACACCAGCTCAGGCAGCTCATATAAAGTGCTATTTTTCCTTTTGTAAGTTGGTTACCGTCTTTTCATAAAGTTCCTGACCTTTTACATTGCTAGAATGACTCTATCTTACCTTCCTTGTGTAGTGTCCTTCTCTAGAGACTTTCAAAACCTGCCTGGATATCTTCCTGTGTGGCCTTCCTTGGGTGATCCTGCTCTGTCAGGGCAGTTGGATTCAATGATATCTAGAGGTCCCTTCCAACCCCTACCATTCCATGATTCTATGATAAGTAAGCTAATTTTCACAAAATACACTTAAAATGGGTCAAAGAGGACAGATATGTGAGGAATAAGAAGAGGTTTTTCAAATTGGTTTGTGCTAACATGTCAGTGCTGAGTTGCTCTGTGCCACTTTGGTGATGCAGAACAGCCATAAAGCTGGTTTAACAACATAGGATTTTTGGATTTACTGCTTCACCAGAGCAGTACAAAACAACTGGAGTGTAATGGTGAATCAGTCCTGTTTATTTAATTTTAGTTTGCATACTTGAGCTTTACAGCAACATTATTAATGGATAAAACTTGAGAAACATTCATCTTCATTTATAGCAGAAGCTGAAATAATTTGAGAAAAAATATGTATTCCTCTGATCTTCTTCAACATTTTCAATTACACTGCATTTGAATCTTGAATATCTTGAGACTCATTCCTCATTATCATTTCTCAGGGTTGTGTGTGTGTGTCATTTCCCCAGAGCTGAACTCCCTAGGGCTAAGAGTCACTTTGCTTGTTCCTTAAATATGAAGCAATAAAGAATGAATGCACTGAACAAACAGAAAGGAAGAACAATTCAATAAAAGTTAAGCCATCACCATGTGCAGTTATAAATACTGCTTGTTGTTTTCTTTTGGATCTCTGCTTTATCTCAGATGTCCTCTTACATATTTTTCTGTGCATACATTGTACTGAACTGAATCTCAACCTCATATTGGATCAGTTCTTTGGCAAAGGGACTCTACCAATGATGGAGAAATTGGAGGTCAACTGTGTAGATGTTGTGAATCCTGCCAAGAGCTTTAGACTGTTTCCATTGAGTTCAAAAGTGACATTAGCAATTTAAACTGTGGAAATTAAATCTTAACATGTCATGAAAATTATCAACTGGATTCTTTAGTGGCTCCTTAGAAAGTTTTGGTTCAGTGAAGAACTTCTCTTGGCCCAGAGAGTTTATCACAAAATCCCAGTAGTTGGAAGGGAATCACAGAATTGGAAATCATCTAGTCCAACCTAGAGAGATAGAAATCATCTAGTCCATCCTCCCCCATCAAAGCAGGTTTGCCTAGAGGACATTACACAGGATTGCATCCAGGCACGTTTTGAGTATCTCCAGGTTTTGAATAATTCTACAACCTCCCTGGGCAGCCTGTTCCAGTGCTTCATCACCCTCACAGTATTTTCCTTTGTATTACATTTATTGCTCCATTACTACTGGTAACAACAAACGACAGCTAAATCTAAAGTATCTCTTTTCTTGATTGCATTTGATTCATACTTTTCTAAGTAATAACTTTTCAAGCCAGAAGCTGAAAAGTGAACTTCACCTATTTGTGTTAAAATGGAAATTTGTTTTTACCCCTTGCCAATTTATAGTGGTTATGTTTATTCATTTTCATCCATCTCTAAAGGAAAAACATAGGTTCACAAATACCTAAAACTGAGATGCAATGTAATTTAGTAAAACAAAATTTCTCATATTTCATCAAGTATTTTTCCCCTATAGATGGCTTCACCATCCTCATGTAATTGAAGGAAGAGTCTGTATCTGTCATTTCTGTCACAACTTACAGCCAGAGCCAGTCTCCCTTTATTGCAAAAGAAGGATCCACAGAGATTATCCTGCAGTGTTATGAACCATTTTCCCATCCCCACCAAAAAGAACTGGACAAACAACTACCTCTGAAGGTCTGTCTCCAAAACATAGCTCAGGGGCTTTTTTATGGTGGATGCTTTGCTCCAGTGCATCATGCTCTGGGATGTACAGAATGATGGATACACAATGTTTGTAAGGGGAACAGAGTAGAAGTCACACAGATCAAAAAAAGTCATATATGCATATAATATATATTATATATGATATTATCAGCCAGAAATCAAATCACATTGATGGGCCTACAAGAAAACTGGAAAGCTGGAGAGGGACTGTTTACAAGGCCATGTAGTGATAGGAGGAGGGACAGTAGTTTTAAAGTGGAGAAGGGTAGATTGATTGGATGTTAAGAAGTTCTTTACTACGAGGGTAGTGGAATAGGTTGCCCAGAGAGGTGGTGGAGGCCTCATCCCTGGAGACAGGCAAGGTCAGGCTTGATGAGGCTCTGAGCAACCAGATCTAGTTGAGGATGTTCCTGCTTACTGCAGGAGGGTTGGACTAGATGACCTTTGGAGGTCCCTTCTAACCCAAGGCATTCTACAACTCTATGATTTTTTTTTCAAAACAGCTAAAGAAAGTTGTACACTGTTTATTTATCAGTGGATTTTTAAAGTGTGTTTTTAAGTGAAATATTCACATTCAAAATATATTGAACGTAAGTTGAAATTCGGAATTCATGGCTTTTGGTGTCTGTGGTTATCCACTTAGTTATTAAGAGCAAATTCTAATGGGAAATAAGCCCATTATTACTTTCTGACACTGAAAATAGTAATTCTATTGCTTCATTAAGCAGGTACCAATAAGTTCTATTTCCCACCTGAACTATTTTCTGCAAACATCCGAAATGTGTTCATCTGGCAAATCTGATTTTTCTCAAAACTACCAGTAAGTACACACACTTGGAGAGACTTTCTACTACCTCCCATTTTTTTCTTGAATTATACTACTTACAATGTCATTAAAACTAATTTTAAAGAATGCATCATTTTGATTCATTAGAGAAAAGGCACCCTCAACAACTTTAGCAGAATCCATATAAATTTTAGAATTTGTGCTTCTGTATAGCTGCCTTACAATTTCATGTTATCTTCTGCAAGGTTACTGGTAATCATTTCCTAGTAAAGTTTATCGGTATGTACCCATGGACACAGAAAGTCCACTTTTTTGTAGTACAACAGTTTATCTTAGTTTAGCTTGCCTATAAGCAACAGGTTTCTTGATTGCTTAAAGAAAAGTAAGGAGACTTTAGAGATATCTAGGAGGGGTTTTAAAACTCATTTGAAGCTAGAACATCACCTTTTGTTTTTCTTTTCAGTCCTTCCCTCGGTCATCTTGTTCTTCTGCTGGGTTCTCAGCATCAGCCTTTTGCACATTGTTCATGCCCAGGAATGGCTGCTTAGTGGCTCTCCTGCAGTGCTACTGCCCAAATCCTGAGAGGTCTTGGCACATGAGTTTCACCGGGTCTCGCCGGCATGTTTTGGGGGCTGCTGTGGAGGTGAAGGGGTTGCATAGCTGCCAGTAAGCCTCCTGCCAGGGAGCTGTCTGTCTGAGAAGGAGGGTGTTGTGTGACCACTTTGAGTGTGTGCAACTGGCTTTTAAACAAAACCCTTTCAGCTTAAGAATCACTGATGCAAAGCCTTCCAGGTCTACTTTAGAGCCAGGTTTGAGTGCGTGGGTGGAATTTTAAAGCATATTTATTTGATAAGGCTGCAGTCTCCTCTTACAGAAAGCAACCGTTCATTGACAGCTCCTGCTTTCCTTCACTGTGAAGTGGCTGGCTTACATAGAAGAACCGTGCTGGCAGGTGGCTGCAGAGGCACTGGCCTGTGCCAGTGCTGTCACCCAGGCTGTCAAGACACTTTGAAATTGGGTGTTCACTTAACAACTCCTGGACATCTGTGCAATTGGCATAAAGCTGCCCTGGTATTTCCTTCTCTGCGTGAGGTAGAATGCCCAGTGCTGCAAAGTGAAATACAAGGTCCTTACTATTGCAGGAGAGTGTTCTCATCCACTAAACCAATACAGAGCAGCCTGGTTTGCACTGGGCAGAGATATTAGGGCAGCAGAAGCTTGTTAGTTATATTTACCCTTGGGTTTGTTTCCAGTTTTAACTCTTCAGGGACCTGCTTCAAAACCTGGTGAAGCACCTCGGAGCTTTAGGCTGACATAAAACAAGCAATATCTTGCTTTTCAGTTCCAGAAGATTCAGTGCCAAAACATACCTTTTAAAAGGATAGCTTTTGAAGTTGAAAAGTTGCATGCTTTCAGCTTGTTCTGGTATTGTGAAGTGTTTACATTTCTTCAGATAAACCCAAAGATATTATGTTCTTTTTTTTTTTCCTTGATGTTTATTGCAGGACTTACACTGTGGATTATAGACATACTTTGGTAGTTAATGCATTATGTTTCTCTGCATTAACAAGATCATAATTATTTTACTTCTTATTTGTAATCAAAGTTGCCACAGGTGTTAACAAAGTCTCTAAAAGCACAGAAGCAGTAGTAAATTTGCTGTACAACTCCATGGATTTCCATGGAGTTGAAGCAAACTGATAAAATAAGTACTTTTTGCTTTCAAAATACACTTTCTGTTTTTTTAATCCTTGATAACAGTTTTATTCAAGAGCTTGAGTCCAAGAACATTCTTTGAAGACAGCTATAATTGCTTATGAATATTCCAATTATGGAAAAGACAGTGATAAATCATCTAGTCTTCATAGAGAAAGAGGAGTGTCGTTGTGTGATGAAGACTGTGGGTGGGTAATCAGGACTGTAGAATTTGAAGTACTCTTTTTTGCCACTGACTTTCTGTTTGACTTTCATCAGTTGTTGCTACTTCTCTTGCTTTGATTCTGCTGAATATATCAATAATAGAAACAGTCAGCTTAGGTGGATACTTAATATTTACAAAATGCTTTTCAACTTTTAGCAGAAAAGTGCAAAGAAGGAATTAATTTATTGACTTGCTAATTATCAATTATTTCTTTTACTTACGATATTCTAAAATGAAAAGGAAGTTCTTTTTAAATGGTATCTTGAGGTAAAATTATTATAAGTAAAGTTATTTGAATCATTTTATAAGGACCTGCTTATACCTGCAGATACTGACATACCAAAAAGTAATACAGCTTTTTTGTTTTATTTATTAAGTTCTGGATTCTTCCTTCTTTTCTAATAGCTCAATTATGGAACTATTGAAGTAAGAGTAAACTTAGTTCAGTTATCCATTGCCTTCAATGGAGAGAGTTCAATAACATCAAAATTAGAACAGCAGAAATTTGGGGGGCTTTCAGTAAATTATTAAAAAATAATTGAATACTTTATGGCCAAAGGAGTTTTTGAGAAGGAGCTTTGGGTTTTTTGTTTTTTTTTTGTTTTCTTCTTTTTAGCGATTGCCTCTGTTTTCCTTAGTTAAATATGATCGCATATATCTTACATTTCAGTAGGTTTAGTAGGATTTTGTGCTTCTTTTAATTATTTGTGAAGCTTCAAATAGAAACACAGAGTTTAGGTAGTGTTAAGATGAAAAAAAAATTACACAGAATATTCACAGCAAACATATTAGAAGTACTAAGAAGTCTAGTAGAGCTTGAAATAATGTTAAAAAATAGTCCTTTTTTTACTGTGGGTTTTTTTGGTTTGGGTTTTTTTTTTTTTTTTGGTTGTTGTTTTAATTTGGGGGGGGTTGTGTGTTTGGGGTTTTTTGTTTGGTTGGTTTTGGTTTTTTGTTTGTTTTATTTTGTTTTTTAACATAAGGTGTGACAGCCACCAGTTCAGAGGAAGAATGACTAAACCACACTGGTTGATAGTTATGTCACTCTCATTAGGGATATTCTGACCTCCTACCATAAGAAAGAGATGAGGAAGAAGAAAAACCCCATACAGCTCTCACAACCCTGTTGGGGTGACTGTAAGTGCAGTGCTTGAACTCCTCTCTCCAAAGAAGTAGTTTTTTAAATTCAGGTTCTTCAGTTCTGTCAATCTTCTTCTTTGATCTCTTTATAATTGTTAGAATGACACAATCAATATTTCTTCTGTACATTTTCTAAGATAAGACATTTTTTACACTAATACCCCATAGATTAATTCAGGAGCTTCAAGTTGTGAAACTACTACCGTTTAAAATATAAGACTCACTCGATACTCAGAAGAGTGTAGAGTGGAATTTGTACTGGATAGTCCTCTCTGGTACGCATGGACATTGAAGAAAATTTTCCATATGTTGTGGTTTGTAATCACAGTATACTTTTTGCTTGATGTGTGGGTGCTTTGTACAGGTTATTTCCTCTTCTTCAGCTTTTCTTGCCTGAAGCTCACTGTTAGTGTCTTAAGTGAATTTAGTGCTTTAAGTGAATTAAGTTTCTCCACTGATGTGTAACTTTAGTTCTTATTTTATAAAATACCCTGCAAAAAACTGATGACGTAATTGCAGGTGAAGCAATGCAAACACTCTCCCAAGATATTGGCAGAGTTATTAACAGCAATACTTAAATTACAGTTTAGTCCTTTAGAGTAATAAAAACACTTAGGACAAAATCTGCAATATACTTCCTATGCTGAAGTAATTTTAAAACATCCTACAAAATTTATATGACATTTTGAGAAAGAAGTGTATCATCTGTGAGTTGAGAGTAACATCAGGTTGTTACAGGCGATAGCAGTTATGGTAAGCCATGCAATACCATTTAGAGCTCCAGAAAGTAAAATGCCCTAGATCCTTTAGCCTGAGAGAGGAAAAAAAATAAATCATTAATCACCTAGGAACTGCCTTAAGATGCAGAAGCACACTACATTGTGAGAGTGAAATAGATGTCAATTAGCCATATTCTCTGGTTTTTATGATGGATTGTTACTTACTGAATTGCTTTGAAGCAGTAATAAAACATGGAAACAGTGAGGTCATTCCCAAACCCCTTTATTGTGCATTTCTTTGATTGTAGTCTTGGGTTTCAGCTGACATCCATTTGGTATAATGAGCTGCTGCTTTCCCTTGTACCCCAGCTGAGAGCTCAGCACCATTTTGTGAAGCACAGTTTGTGAGACAAATGTAGGTTTACTATGTAAGTATTATTGGTGTGTCTGTAAAAGCAGGATTTATGCCTTTGGTCTCTGTCAGACAAGAGAAGGAGACGCATCCTCAGCACTTTCACCCAATGACAGAAGGTGCTCACAACACTGGCAGTTACAGCCGAGACATGGAAAGAAAATGCCAGAGCACATTCCCTGCAGTGATGGCACATTAGAACTTAATATGCAAAAAAAAAAAAGAAATGAGTAACCATGTGCAGACCTTTATGGCAGCCCCTGAGACATCATGGCCATTGTATCTTACTGTGCGGTGCCATGCCTGTGATAGATGTGTGGCACCCCTAGCTCACGTAGGAGTCTGGCCTGTTGATGTGAGGGAAGCATTACTGCCGCCTTCTCAGCATGGACTGGTATGCCAGATGTGCACACAGTAGTCTTGGTGGAGAGAGGAGGTTATTTTGTGCTCATAGTCTCTAATAGAAGCAATTAATATGAAAACTTTCAATTTGTATAGAAAAAAATTTGTATAGGACACTCACCCTTTACATATTTGTAAACATTAATGAGGTCACGTCTCAGTCTCCTCTTCTCCAAGCTAAAGAGACCCAGGTCCCTCAGCTTTTCATCATAAGGGAGATGCTCCACTCCCTTAATCATCTTTGTGGATCCTCTCTGGACTCATTCGAGCAGTTCCCTGTCCTTGAACTGAGGGACCCAGATATATATTTAATACCTCTTTAGTTATCATAGAAAGTTAGAATTTTTAACATCAAATGGTCATAAAAAAGCCTCTTCTTCTACCTCTTATTCCAGCTTCACGTCCTGCTTTTTCGTCCCAAGTCCGTACAGTTTAGGTCACAGATAGACCCTGGCTCTTAGCAATGTTGTGCTACTGGTAAATCTCTGTGCAGCAATTAAGTATAAACAAACTGACTTATTAGTCTATTTCTAAATAGTGTATACATATATATACACATATATATGTATGTATATATACATGTGGGCACTTCTAGTACTTTGATGAGTTAAAATGCTGTTTCTGTTAAAGCATTGCATCCAGAATTGATGATTATAGTAAAATTCACTTTTGTTTCACTGGAGTACAGTTAGTGATATTTCATTCTGCTGAAACTATTAAGGTACAACAAATTCACTAACAAAACCACAAAATTGTGAAAATATCTCCACATTATGATCTATTTAAAAATGCCTTGAATTAGCTCCTTTAGGGCATTGCAAATGAATCTGACTCTATTTTTAATAACACTTCTTGGAAATAAGTTCCAAAGAAACTTACTTGGAGTTATTAACAACAAAAACAAATTTGGATTTCAGTAGAAAAATAAAAACTGTGGAAACAAGAAACAATAACGGTGCTGCCACCTTAATCACTGTGGGCAGAAAAAAAATTCTTTAAGGAAAACATGTTTCATGCTAGCATAATACATATTTAATTTCCCTCATTTGATGTGACAAAGAATGAGATAAATTGATGCAATCTGTAAATCCAAAATTAAAACCACATGCATAAAATAAATTTGGAAAATTTATCAGTTGAACTAAGTGTGCTTTTCTCTAAAAAGGGTATGAATAAACCCAGCACATAACCTCTTTTATAAATAACAGATGTTATGTTGAAACTATCCCCTGTGGAGTTTGTTTCACAGTAAAATACATGACCTATTTGTCATTTTTCATGTCATGAGTTCATCTTATTTAGCTCTATCAAATCAAATGTGAGATTATGATTCTTTCCTAGCCTTTCTAGAGTCTGATGCAGAAGACTTGCTTGTCAGATTGTCCAGTGGACACTCTGGTGATGTTCAGCACATGTGAAAATGAGGGAAGGTGAAGCCAGCAGCAGAGGAATTGGAGGGACAGCAAAATATATCCAGTTTCAGTGAGGAGCTGTTGAAGCAGACCTTTATGACTACATGTTTTCCTGATACTGGGCACAACTGTTTATGAAAGATAAATAAATATACATACAGTTACCAGAGTTTGCATCTGTTTAGGACTGTTCTTAATTTGCCGGAATTTATGCTTCAAAATCCTAACTCTTTCACACAAGCAGAACTAATACAGGTAGGAAGTTAAGCACATTTTAAGCACCTCTTGTTCTTTCAGGGGTTTTCTTCATGTCTGAAAGAGAGACGAAGACTGTGATATATTTTTTCTCTAGATGAAGTCCATGCCCATGACCCAGTTTTGCCCACTTGCAGTGGAAAGTAGAGTGTTGCTTGGCCCATTGAAGTGATGCAAAGTTCATCAGCAAAGTAGCCACAAGGGTGTGCACCAAGTCCCCACCAAAGGAGTGCTGCTTCCAATAGGTAGAAGCATCTTCTAGCCAGAAGGTAAATGCATGTTGCTTGTCTGTGAGATAAGGAATGCCTCTTAGTCCATTGGAGGGGCAAGTAACATGTCTTTTTGACCAAATGAAAAGGTTGGGTAATTATTGCAGGAGGAAGGGGAGTGAGTATTGTCAGAGCTGTAATATGGAGCACAAGACAGGAGATATGGGTACAGGAGAACTATTATGGTAGGAGAAATCAGTGGAAAAGAATGGGGTAGGAAATACAAATACAATTTTATGTTGATAATGCCCCTCTGTATTACCTGACCTAGGAATGCTTGTCCTAGGTTCTGAATCCTGAAGAGATTGTTTATTTAGTGGCAGTTCCTCTAGTTCCATACTATTGATATAATGCAGTCAAGCCTCTCTAAAGTATTGATTTTGACAATTCATATTACAGAAATATAATACTTGTAAGCAGTGATGATGAGTACCATTCATACGTAGCCAGCCTGTGGCATTGCTAAGCCTACACACTGCAAGCGCCCTGGGAGCTGCATCTATTCAGGACTACTTGCATGTATTCACTGCAAACTCCCTTTCTGGAGGGTTTCCAAGAAATTTCTTTCTCTTCATGCTTAGAAACTTCCTTTTCAGTTTCGAGGTTGAAATTGTACCTAATTCTCCAATGCTATAGAGATGCTTCTAGGACAGTCCTTAGAAATAAACCTGGTTTCCTCCACCTCTCTCTGAAGAGTTTTGTGATAGAAACCTTTATCCATGTGTTTTCTCTTCATCTGTTCTGAACAGCATGATCCTGTTTTCACTGCAAGCTTTTCCTTTCTGAAATACTGAGATCAGCGAGTTAATCCCAGTCACTCTGAAAAGGATCATTACTTATTCATTAATTATGAATTATTCATAATTCATTACTTATTACTTAACCTTCAAAACCAAGCAGAAGGTCACACAACAATAGGACTTTGTGAGTGTGTCTTATTTACAAAAGCTAGTAAGAAAAAATAAGAATGTATGTTCCCCCCAAGTTTATTGGCTCCATATCTGACAAAGAGAAAAGATGTTTCCTGCTTTCAGGCTCCCTGTATTATACCTGGTCAAGCTGGAAGCTTTTGCTGTCATTGCCCTGGAAGCCTTGAACTGTTCAGTATTCTTCTAATTCCACCAGCTTTCCAAAGGCCTGAGAGGTTTAATGTTCTCTCATCTCTCTGTCCTTGGCTTTGGAAGTTATGTCACGGGGTGGATAGGGCCAAGAAGCTGTTCCTGTGTGGCTGTTGGATTGACATTTATTATTTGCTTGGTTGCTTCTAAGTAGCTTCATTGCTTTTCTTTCTCTATCTGAAAATCTGTGACATTTAATTCCATAGTAATTTGCTTTGATAGCAAACACAGGAAGGTTGGCACTGAATTCAGAAAATACACAGGGTATTTTCAGAACTATTTAATGTTTCCCTGTTCAGCTTGGCATTGTGTTTTGTCTCAATAAATTTGAAGATGACCATAACGGTGTTGTTAACAAAGAATAAAGAAAGAGAGAAAGAGAAAAAGAGAGAAAGAGAGAGAGAAAGAAAGAGGGAAGGGAAGGGCGGAAGAAAAGGAATGAAAGGAAGAAAGCATACTGATATCATTAAATAGCTGTATGCCAGTTATATTAGCAGAATCTCCTTTATAAAAATGCTAAAAGAAAAAACAATATGGAGTATGAACTGAAAGGGAAGGTCAACGAGAATCTGTGAAGTCTCAGGGAGATTTCTGCAAGGAGTTGGGGTTCTTTGTCACTTTCAGAAAGCTAAACCTTCCTCAGCTGTGAGAAAAGTTAGTCATGTACATCTATGTCTTTTTTGTTTGGTTGGTTTTATAATCAGTTCAGATGTGTCCTCATTTAGCATTCAAAAATCATTAAATTTCACCAAGTTATTTTTGTGTTGATCTAAACCACTTCAAATTAAAGAGTAAATTACTTTCTGAATGATGTATAAGCCATCAAGTGATAGGGGATCTGTTCCTTCTTGCAGTGGTTTTCCTAGTGGATGACTATACTCTGTGACAATGTGTGCATTTTGCTTGTTTCTGTACATTTCAGGCCACTAACTCCAGTGCTGTTCTTTGACAGAATGAAGATATTTTTAACATTTTCCCCTCTTGATAGCACATATATAGCACATATACTCTAAATATTTTATGGGTCAGTTCTCTTTTGAGTAAGATAGAGAAAAGACAGGATTTGTTTTGGTTTGGTTTTTTTGGAGGGAGCTCTCTATTCTGGAACTACTCTTGTTTTTCTATTTCTTTTACAGCAATTTCACTAGAATTTCATGTGTGTGTTTATTATAAGTTCTCCAATTTGTCTGCAGAGATAAAATTACCTATATATACCAATATCTGTGTATACACATTCCTTGTTCATCTGGCTTACTGGTCTTATAACCCTTTTATGAAAGCATCTGTTAGTTTGCTTGAATCAATGTCGTCTTTATATTCATGGCTTTCTAGGTTGGGACTACCTTTAAAATAACTTTTCATGCAGATCCTGAAACTGGAGCTTTCCTGGCCAAACATTCCCCTAGAAGAGTTCCACAGACTTCTATGGGATTTTCTGTGGGATCAGAGATTTCCCTTTGTGCCACTTATTACAGAAACAGTACTTTACCATTAATTTGCATGCAGTCTTAGGTATAGTATGCCCCTTCTGCTTCTCTGCAGTGAAACTCCTCTGGTGACACCAAAAAGAAAAGAAAAAGAAAAAAAAAAAATTAAAAAAAAAAATCAAAACATGCTATTACCAAAATTTGTATTAATTTTGTGTTGTCATTTGTCATTGCTGTCTGTTAAAAAGATTTTATGTGCAGCCTAGTTTTCACTGCCTCCTTGCTTTGTGCTTAGGGCAGAGAAAATATGTCAGTAAATATTGAACAGCAAAGCTGTATTATGACTGACAGTTATCCTAATTGTTTGAGATACACTGGTATCAGTAAAGTAATGTCTGTTAAAGAATGAAGTGCCTAATTTCACTTTGTTTTGATTGCACAGCTGATTTGGTTCAAAGAGTGATGGCTGGTATCATTTTTAAGGCAGGTGTCATATGTGCTTTATTTTTTAGTTCCATGGTCCAAAATTGCAGAACCTGTTCCTAAATGCATCTTGACCTGTTGAGGATGCTCTCATCAGCTCCAGGGTAACCCTATGGGCAAACAGAGGGTTCAGAGTCCAACCAGCTGTTGTAGCAGGCTATGTGTGGTCTATCTCTGCACTTTTGTCATGCTTGTCTCTACTCCTGTACTTAGTGGATGTTCACTCTGAATCATTGCTGCCTCCCTTCGCCTCAGTTTTACTTCTCATCTGTCCCAAGTGCTTCTATCTTGGTCACAGTCACCAACATTTCTTTGTCTTTTCTTCTTGAGCTGTCCTTTTCTTAGTATCCCTTCTCCTCCCTTGTCCCATCTCAGCCTTTTGTTCTCTTTCCCATTGCAAAACTAGTATTTGTTGTGGTTGAGTTGCTCATGATGCTCATTTTTGTACTACATTCCCCTCTGGTACCTATATTCTTTACCTTGTCTATAAACTCTTTAGGGTAGCTATGGTGTTTTGCTGTCCATCTCTGCATGCTACAAAATCCTACAATACTCATCTTTTGCATGGCTTTGGGCACCAGTGTAGTAAGCATGATTAATAATACTAACACCTACTGTAATGTATTGTTTTACAACTGTACCATAAAAGAAAATCACTTTGTCACCCAGCTACTGATTGTACTTTGTATTTTATCTACTGTAACAGTGGATATATGTTTCCCTCTATAAAATAGCTTAACAAATAAGATCAACTGTTCCACTGGCTAACAATTGAGTGCAGGGATACAATGAAAACCTACTCGCTATGCCCACACCAAATACATGATCTATATACACTGTCTGGTGCTTATTGGAAGTCATCGTGGTGAAGGAAAACTTCAGGGAGACATTTTGAAGAGCCTAAGCAGAGGTGTTTTTATTATTTCTTTTATGCTGCCCTAAGTGTTTGAGGACCTCATCTATCAGGGTACTGGATTGGCTCCAGAAATCTTAAAAAAATGTGATGATAGCTAGACAAAAATGTTTTGTGTTCCTTTCCAAAGCACTGAAGAGCTGTGGACTTGCACAGACCCAGTGTGTAATAGCACATCTTTGTGCTCTAAATTGTGGTGAAATTGAATCTGTCATAAATCCATCCCAGAAACTAAGGGATCTGCTATGGCTCCCTTTGAAAATACCTCAGAAGATGCATTTACCACCATTTGAGAATAAAGAAACATAATCTAGGCATTAATATCATTATTAGCATTATATGTGTATTGCCCACACGTGTGTACCTCTGTGAATGCTGCAGAATGTAATGGGTCTTGGTAACCTATCTCTGATATGCAGTATTAGCAATCCTAGTCCTGTCTGTTCCCCACGTGAATACTCCTCTTGCATTAGGGTAGTCTCTCAGGGTAGAATGAACATTCATCCGTTGCATTTTTTGGGCTTTGTTTGTTAAAATAGCATGGTTGTGGTTTTCTGCAACAAGCCATTACAGAACTCATTTCTTATATTACTCTGCTTTTTGAGAAAAGTAGGGAATATATTAATTTCCTGTAAACTGAATTATACTGTCATGTTGTCATAATGAATATACTGAAATTAATATCTCGCAAAAATCCTATCTTTATATCTGTCTAAGCTAGCAATCAAATGATGCACCATAACTCACAAGTGTTTTCTAGTGCTAAAAACCATGAAAGCTTGAAAATAAAATTCTGCCCCAAATATAGGGCTGTATATGTTGTATGTATTACATACACAAGTCTACTCAGAACACTACTACAAAAGATTACTTATTGTGTTGGTCAGGTCCAGTTGAAACCATGAGTTCACTAAGACAAAAACTGATTCTAATCTAAAAAGAAATTTCTGTGGTCTACAGAAGCAGTTTAATTTCTAAAGATGCTTGGGAATTCATGTAGGAAAATCAGGTTTTCCTGCTGATCATCTGCTTGCCAGCCAGACTGGTTATGAAGTACTTGCTGATGAATATACTGCCCACTTCTGAAACTGAACACACATTTGCTTTTCCAAAATTAATTCAATATCTAGACTTTTGAAGTTCTTCCATAAATGATAAAAATAAGATGACATAGTGATTTTTAGGTTGACAACATAAAGTACAGTATATGCATACAGACAATTAAAGAACACCTGGCACACAGTAGCTGAAATACAGATAATATTGAATGGAAACCATTTTCACCTAAAATGAGTTAACAAGTAGTCAAATGAGCCCAAAGATATGACTTCTCATATTTTTGGAAATATGTTGCAAACTCTTTTCATCTTCCAAATATTTTTCCCTTCTCAAGTACTTAAACTTTGCTAGTTTTTAATAGGCTCTTATCATTGACATGAACAAACACTTTAAAGCTGTTGGTTACCATTAGAACTTCTCTACAATTCTGGTATTATTCCTTATTTAATTTTTTTTTTTTTTTTTTTTTTTAATAATAAGGAGAGAAATTAAATCTTGATCCAAGCTATGTGGGAGCAGGGTTATTCATAAAATGTCATCTAGAACTCCCTTAAAACTTACCTAGGGACTTCGGTCGTCTTCTATGAGTAACAGACTTGAGAAGATAAGTGGAGGTGGCTATGATGGTATGCTAATGCCATTCGTGTCATGATTGTTCTGACATAGATTTAGTCTAGAATTTATGTGCCCAGTATTTTCGCATGTAGGAGTAAAGCACCTTGTCTCAGATGGTGGACATCCTAGAGAGAGAATGGCATAAACCCATCTTCATTGTAAACCCACTTTAGGAATGGGTGGTTAATCCAGCAATGGGTGATAATGAAGGCATGTGAGGTGAATAACTCTCCAGAGAAAGGTTTTGTCTCTGAGCCATTTCCTTCTGAGGCTGAAGGCCAGACATTAGCAGTCTCACTGGATTTCACTTAATGAACATTTATGTTCCGGTATGCTAGTACTCTGTACTTACTTAAATACATTCACTCCATAATTTCAGTTAGGAAAATTTATCTCTCCATTCTGGCTGCTGTGCACGTGTAGTCTTGTACAATTAAACTAACACAACTTTATTTATACATTTCTAAGTTTTTAGCTGGTTTATATGAGTAGTAATGATGTAAAAGCTGAAATGTAATGATGTAAAGCTGAAGAAAATACCAGGCTCTAATTTCAGCAATAAGGCACCTGAAGTGTAGATGTGAAGATTTTTCCCATGTAATGCAGATGATTATTGTCTTATGAAAAGCAACCTGAGTATCTTCAGTCTTGTTCATGTGCTGTAATCATTAGGGAAAAAATATTATTTATAATGTCCAATAGCCTAAATCCCTTACCCTTTAAGTCTGCAAATACTACCTGTGGTTAACTTTGACACATACAAGTAATCACACAATTTTAAAACTAATCAAATTTAGAGGTGTTACAGGCTCACAACCTGTTATTGTATGTAGTTGTATTTAAATGTTGTAGATAATTCAGGTAAAACTTTTTATTGTTTTTGACAATGCTGATTACCATTATTATTTGCCAGGACACATCAAATTATATTCTAACCTTTAAGATGCAAACTGTGAGAAACAGCCTGAAAAGATACAAAATTTTTGCTGCAGATTTGACAGCAACGAATAATGTCCATCCTGTCCTGACAGTAAATCCCTTAAGAGGCTGAAGGTAAAGAACATGGGGGGGAAATACCAGGGAAGCAGATAGCTTGCTTGCATCTTTTAAACAAGGTGACCAGCATTTTGTTCTCACAGCTGTGATGGGACTGAGATGAAAAAAACTCTCAGTTATTTTCCATTACAATAGTGCAGGAAAAATTAAATTGTTTGATAACTTATGGAAATGTTCTGAAATGACAAATGTGAGCTGAAATGTAAGAGGGTCACATCCTCTCATTCCTGCCTTTGGATATCATTAAACTCTGTGAGTCTAACAGACTCACAAACATGTCATCAATCACACCAAATGATGGCTGTAGGAGAACAGGATTATGGAGAGTCGCAGACACAGCTGCTGTGTTTGGGTACCGTAATTGGTCCCACCCGTGACAAATGCATTGTTTCTTGTAGAATTTGATGGATTAAAATTGTGTAGGCATCACTGAAGCATGCTAATTATTTTGTTAAAAAAAATATCTCTTTGATTATTCAGTAGTTTTGGGGTAATGTTCAGTGTTAATGAGGATAAAATGAACATGAAGTAGTTCCCAGGCATTTTACAATTACCTACAAAACCGGAGAGGTCAGGACGGACATCCTTTGGCAACTAAGCTTTTATAATGAATAGACTATCATATTCTTTTCAAGTTGACATGCTTGACATGCTTACATTTTGTATGTTTTTGCAAAAGAACAGAAGTCAGAAGTACCCTCCTGCCAGTAGTCCCATTGGCTGATCAGTTTTGAAGTAACTATGCTTCTTTTAATGAACGTTTCATAGCTGTCTTGATGATTAGACCATTAATCCATTACTTGATATCCTTTTCTGCTGAAGCACTGTTTATGCTTGGTGGGAAAGCAACAATCTCTTACCTTCATAGTTGTGTATCATATTGTGGGGTTCTAGAAATGTCCCTGCCTTCTATCTTGTGAGAAATAACACTTCCCATTGCAGCCTAAAAATATGTCTCTGGCATATTGCTAACTTCCATCTGTCTAGATATACTGAGCCTGTCAGGGCTTCTAAAAAG
>JANHGN010002399.1:83281-95081 GCA_024605025.1 Megaceryle maxima
AAAAAGTATTTAAAAATATAAAAATATATTTTTAAAAGTGCATGCTCTGTCAGGGCATCTGAAAAAATATCTGCCTGTGATACTTTTGAGAACCCCTGACTGGCTGTATGCAAAACAGCTTTATGAGGTCTGTTGCTTCTTGCAGCCACGGTATTGTGGTTATGAGAAATGTTCTGAAATTCTGCAAGTGTTAAAGACATTTCAGCAAAATGAAAATACGTATTCTGTTCAAAGACTTAACTCGGCTTCACACCTTCTGAAGCATGAGTGATTTGCCTTTATCTATGGAAGAGGAATGCAAGATCACACTCTGATTGCAAAACTATAATGAAATATTGGCTTGCTAGAATAAATCGGTACCAATGCTTAAGAACCCTCACTCTTTTTAGCTTGGTTTAGACCTGGAAACTGTTCTCCTTGGTAAATATCAGACAGTGTTTCAGTATGCCATGCTATCTCAAATGACAGCTCAATTATCATTTACTTTCTAATAAGTGTTTTCTGAAAAACCTTTAGGACCAAAATCTGCCCCACACAGTCTTTCTGATTTAAAAGGTCATTAGAATCTGCCTGAACACCTCCTTCTTCTGTTATTCTCTCAGGCCTGGAAACGGCTAAGAGGCATTTGTTGGCTCAGTGAGGCAGATGACTCATAACTTCTGGATATAAGAGGGGGAAGTGGCTGTGTGAAAAGATAGAATCTAGGGTGTGGGCTCAGAAGTCCCAAAGTAGTCATCTTAGCAACAGGCTCAATAAAATGAAACAGCATCAACAGAAGTTTTGAGCTCAAGTTTATCTTACTTTCTTTGTTAATAAAGGAAAATCCCTGAAAGGCAGTGAAATAGGATTTTATGTAACTGTGGACCCTGTGGAGAGCAAGTGTCTAAGGTACTTACTCATGGAAGGGAGCACCGAAGACTAATGCAAAAGGTTTCTGCCATCTGAGCAGGGCCAGGTCAAACTTTTGATCTAAGTGATTACACCAGTAAACTTGCATAATCCAGTTTATACTCTTCTCTTAATTGTTGTGGGTTTTCTTGCAAATATTTTGTTGAAATTTCTTTTTTCTTCTATATTATCTGATACCAGCATTTTACCTTGACCTCAATGAAACAGGTGCATAGCATGCATTATACCTAGAAATAGAAACAGAAATATAACTTTTGGGGTTTTTTCTATGTAAGATAAAAAGGAAATGCATTCAAAGTGACCATAAGAGAAGAATAAACTGAAATGATTTAGCTGTGTTTTCCCTCTAAGGTTCTGATTTCCCACATGGAAAAATGTCTCAGTTTATATCATAAAAATAACCTCTCCTATGATTATCTCTATGGCACTGTTAAATTCAATTTACCCTTCTTTAAAAGCATCTAGATGCTGAGCAGACTTTACTTTGTTTCTGAGCTCAAATCATCTCTTCTGTCTGCAATCCACATCAGGTTGGATTTTTTTCCCATTCCATCATAACACTTCTGATGAGATTCTGATTCTCATTATTTTCAGAGGACCAAGCCTAACAGTGTGCCTCCTTTTATAAAGTTCATATGTTCCTGCAATCTCATCTCCTCAAGACACACTGGTTTCTGTTATATCCAGCTGAGTATGTTTTCCTGACCACAGCTGAACTTCATGTCTGTGTTTAGCAGCTGCTGTCTTTGATACAGATAGATTTTTATTTTGCTAACAAACTTGGGATGTATGCTTTGCAGTAACAGGAGTTGCTTCTAATCCCTCGTATTTTTAGTTTATTGCTTCAAAAATGCTTAGAATTTAAGTCATATGTAAATCTTCCCATCAATCATCCTCAGTGACATTAGCATTGTGGCCTAACATTGAGAGGTTACGTAGAGTGCAAGAACATGCAAGGGAAGCACAAAACTATCCCTGCATCTGTGTTGTACAGTTTGCAGAACAGAGACAACAGGATATTGTTTCTCTTTGTAGCAGTCCAAAGCCAAAACAATATGGTTACAGGATCTCTGAGCTTTTTATCAGTTTAAATATTTGTGAGAAGATAATAGCAATGGATGTGTAGCCAGAGCTTATTGTATTCCACTAATATCTGTTTGCCACAACAAACATGGGTCATTGAAATGGGAGTATATTCTAAGGAACTAGGAATGTATTCTAAGAGAAAATAAACGTTGCCTTGAATTCACCTGGGGTTTACAAGGAAGTCTTGTGGTACTTCAGTTAGAAGTACCGGTCAAGCTCACAGTCTACCATCACCCTAGTTACCTTTCTTTTCTCTGGTTTTACAGGCCCTGTAAACTTATTTATTTATCTAAATATTCTAGCTCATCTCCCTGTGATACCATGTACAGTCAATACTCATGTACATGTGATTTTTAAAAAGAAGTTTCTGCAACCTGCTTCTGCTGTTTAATTCAATGAGACTTTATTTTAAATGCTGAATTTTATGTGTCTCCTGATGTCTTAAGAGTTTACATTCACAATTTCCATCTGCCAGGCTAACCTAAGAGTGCCATTCCTTCAGTCCCTTTTTTTCAAAATTGATTTCTTTTTTTTTTTTCCTTAAAGAAATAACTCAAATTGCCCTCAGTTGAGTAGTTCTAATTAAGAAATATGAATTGCATTTCATATAGCCATCTCTTTGAAACCTAAGCAATTAGTTCATTGCATAATTCTTGCTTAATATTCCCCTTACAAGCATCCTAAACAGAGTAGTTGCAAACAGGTGCAGTCGCTAAAGGGTATGGATCATACAAGAAATCTGTCAAATACAGAGCTCCTTTTCTAACATTTTGTGAGTGCTTCAGGCTTAAAGTCAAAATCAGAAGGAGCTCATTGGTTTTATAAAGACTGAATGTAGAAAATTAAGTGCCAGGGTCGTTTCTTAGGCCATCTTTCATTAATGTGACATAATATAGCTTAACATAAACAATCTTTGATTTACATTAGAGGGAGAATGGAATCTATGAGGCAGTATTTTCTTACGTAGAAAATTGAATAATGGTTGAATGTTATTTTTTGTTCTTGTTTCCAATTATTTAATGCTATAGTATTTCCATAGCATTCGGTGCTACAGAAAACTATGTAGACATGAGACTTACCACAATTTAGGGTAATTAAAAAAAAAAAAGATACAAAATTAAAAATAATTAAGTAGCACAAAATCTGGGGAAGACCTACTGGAATATCTAGCTCATTATTTGCCAAGCCTCAGGTGTACCACCTTATCTCTGCCCTCTTCACTGTATTCTGTTACCAACACCACAAATATACTCTCACTCTTCCTTGGAACTGCACTGGACAGACACAAGCTTCTTCCCTGAAAACAAGTTTATTCCATTAAAAAATCACTATAATGTCTGGTAAATTTTGTAGACTCTAAATCTCCTCACCCAGTCTCTTACCCATTATGCACATAATACCACTTAACACTACTGTTACACAACTAAATACAGTTCCTGTATGTCTAAGAAACCTCCTGCTGAAGCATCTTTCCCTTGCTGTCCGCATAGCAGAGTGTTGAAAAGAGACATTCAGCACCATGAATCTTTTCTTTCACTACACTGAGGTCATCCCCAGGCCTCACTCAGACACATCCTCCCACAAAGTGTTATGTCTCCATCCAATCACCAACACAGCCTGTTCAGCAGCTCAGCCTTGCCTGTGCACCGTTCATTACAATCATACTATGCAGATTACATGGTGGCATCCTTACAGATAATCTGTTTGCATCAGTCTGGCTCATGCCCATTTGAGAGGGAAGGCTGGATGAATATGTCTTACGAAGTTGTGAGTGCTAAAAGTCAGGCAGCATTCATCTGAGATGAATAATGTGTTAGATATCCTGAATAAAGATATCACTTGTAAGAGTGAGCATTTAGGTAACTGTAGTTGTCCTGCTGGTTGCAGTTGAGATGGTAACAGTTGACTGTATGATATGCTCTGTAACTATAAATTTGCTTCTCGGCTCCCAGACAGTTGATAGTAATGGAATTAGTTTCCCATTATTGGAATTTTAAGTATGATGTTATAAACACAGCCAGAGAGAAATCACAGATAAAATCTGTGACCTATATTGTGGACTATCCATTAACCAGTAGCACAGGAACTTTTAACATATGAGAAAAGAAACAATATATGGATTATTCTTTCTTCTCTTATTTCATTATCTCCTTCAGGATTCAACACTGCCCACCACAATTTGACTAGCATGAAAGTTGCTCTCTGTTGCTTACTGTCTTGTGCTTTATACCTTTTTTTTTTTTTATCACAGGCACCTCTGATTGAAAGGATACACCTTGGTAACAGTACCTGACATACACTGACAGGTAGATGATGTTAAGCCTCTTGGTCTCTCACATCCAGGTGTTCAGTCATTTTTAACAAGTCATTCCCTCTGGAAAATGTTCTCAGTCCAGGTAATGTTGAGGTGATCTGTACAGACTTTCCAGGAGCCTTTTAAAATTCAGTTCACCTAGGTCCAGAAGGAAGACTTTAGACTACAGTAGGAAATCACGGTCTTGCAAGTGAACCTTGTGCAATATCTGCACATGTGTAAGGGGGAGCAAATAATCCTCAAGAGCACCACAGGTTCAGGATTCTACAGGTATGTGGGATAAGACACAAAAAGAGAGGCAGAAAAGTATTACCTCTTGAGCATTTAGTTAGTTCCTTTGCTATCTCCTGAATATGCTGATCAATATTACACAAAGTGGAAAGAGGATGCTTTGCAAAAACTGAGTGAGTTTCCAGTTATTAAGAGTACTCAGCCCATGACAGAAGTCATGCTGTTAGTATCAGGTGTGCATGAAAGGAGGTTTTAATATCTACCAACGGGGTGATTTATCTATGAATGTACTGACTACAGTGACCCCTATATTTGGTGTCTTTACTATTCTCTATTCCATCAGGAGAGACACAAAATCTGAATGTGTATTTTGGAGAACTTTGTAGTAGTAGGTAGAATTTATGACCTTTAAAAAAACATGATTAACACTGTTGGTTGCAATAGAGCTAGTGGTCCATATATTAAAAGTTATGATGAAAAAACTGTGTGAGATTTTTCTCTACTAAGCTTCTGTCACTGTGGTTCAACACTGGAAAAATGTCCACAGAGCAGAGGTTACTGGAAGATAGCCACTGAGCCAACCCAATTGAATTCTTAGAGGTCTTAGGAAATAAACTTGGCAGACGGAAGTCTTTGAAGTTAGGCAGCGTTTATGCCCATTATTATCAAGGCTGCACTGTACTGCATTTCAGACTGAGATTGTTGTTTGTTTTCTAGTACAGTCTATTTTAACTTGTTTGTTATAATAAAGGTGAACACAATAAAGGCTATTGCATAAATGTTATAAATAATATTATTTACATAATAAGACATCAAGGAAGGAAACTTGTCAGACCTGCTGAGTGACTGTATGGTCAGCCTTTAAGGAATTAAAATGAACAGTCCTGGAAAATCTGAGCCTCAAAGTTGATGCAGATAGTCATTCACTGAAGAAGTGGGAAAGTGCATAATTTCTGTCATCTGGCCCACAAATAACCTTTGGAGTCTGTATCCCACTATATCAGTTACCCGTCATCTCAGCTACTTGGCCATTGCTATCAAAGTGCTACTAGTGCTGAAAAAGGGGGTTAGAAATGCACAGCAGAAATAACTCTAGTCCTGCCGGACATGTGTTTGAATAGGTTTTCCTAATCAATTGTCTTTATAATGTTTCCTCAGTCAATAGGAACTGAACTCTTCTGAGAGCTCTAATGAGATTGTCTAAGGATGCATTGAAAATAACACCCTGAGGGATTGCAAGGGGTAACCACTGCAGTTATGCAGGTATCTGTTCCTCTTTTTGAACAACACAAGGCTCACTGTTTTTTTTCCCAAATCAGTTCAAAACAACATGGAAAAGTCCCCACAAGTTGAGACTCTCATCTAGTGATTCTTCTGCTTACATCTGGGCACTGTGAAAAGTGATATCCTAAGGCACGGCTCTGCCCAGTTTTTTGCAGGCCTATTAATCAAACAGCACCCAAATCTTGTATGCTGTTCTCTTGCTGCCAGATGTGGCAGATTTACTGGTTCCCAGCCTGTTCATGGCTGTACTGGGGTCAGTGCACAAGAATTGCCATCACTGCAGGTACTTTAGTGGAAGCTTTATCCATTTGGCAGGCATATCCATTTGTACCACAGCAGGCTGTGGTGCAGGGGCAGAAGTAGCAGGCCTTTTTCTCCTGCCAATAGGATGGCCTTCTGTTGCCTCACTGTAAATGTAGGGAAAGTTAAGGCTGCAGGTATTGCAGTATCTATTAAAATGCTACTTTGTTCTGCTCTTAAATGGAATCGGGGACTATAGTAATTGACCAGTGCAGTGTTCCAAGCAACCTTGGCAACAACAATAACATGAAAAAACAATGCCTCGCTGTTCCATGTTTGTGATTGGCGCAGGATGTCTTGCTTCATTGCAATAACTTGGAGTACTCTGGATGTTTTATACCTCTCATTCCTATGAATCAGTGCACGCTGCCTCATGATGGAAAGAATGCGCTCAAGATTGAAGTTATGATTGTACTGCAACTCTGCATAGAGCTGTTAAAGTCAAACCTTCATGATGGTTCATTTTCCACTTCTGTGATGCCAGTAATGTCTCTGTGAGTGCCTCTTTTGGTAACCAGCACAGTAATAGAGCTCAAAACTCCTTTAACAGTTTTACAGTTCAGTTCTGTATAGGAACCTATGCTGAAGGCCAAGCAGCATGTAAGTCATGATGAGGAGAATACATCTTATGACAGCATGCACATTTGTGGTCCTATTTATCCAGTATTTCTTTCAGTGATTTAATAGCAATATAAAGTTTAATCAGTCTTCTCCCAGTAAACCAGAGCAGTCAGAAGGATGGTGAAGGCAGCAGGAGCTAAGTGGTGGAAGCAGTGCTGGTGTTTGCCACAGCTCACTTGAGAGGTCCTGCCGGCGTAGTGCTCATGGCCCCATGGCCCTTCTCCCACTCATTTGTGCAATGCACAGGAAGGTAGAGAAGCAGCGTGGGGAAAATGCAGCCTAAGCATCTTAACTGCTGGCATCATGTTTCTTCCATCTCTTATAATGAGGCTTATATTTCATCCTAACATCTTTTTTTCTCCTTCTCCTCATCCCTATGGGATGATTTTACAAAAGGAAACTCACTGTATTTTTTAAAAAAAATGTTGCTTTTGGAACCATAGAGAAAATCTGGTGAAAATTAATTACTCTGATTTACATCTAAGAAAAGGAAGAAGTTAAGATTACAGTAAGGTGTAGGAATTGTCAGTGAAGCCTTACTTTAGTTATCCTAAAAACTTAACTGTCCATTCAGTAAATAAGAAAAAAAATCTGCCCTAGAGGATCAAAATCAGTGTATAATTTTATAAAAATACCATGCTTGAAAAAATGCAGTCATTAAGACCACACTTATTTAGTGAAATACATTTAGGTGTGTATGAAGAAAGAAAATATTTACAAAAATCATCCTTAGGATCTCTGCTCACAGTGCTGTAGATACAGACTCTGATGTGTGCCCTCTAAAGTCCATGCAGAGCTTTCTTTTCAAAGGATTTTGGACTGAAACTGTGAGCAGCTGAGGACTGGGACAATCCATGTATTACACTGTACAGATAGGATGAAAACATTCTGGTCAGGAATCATTTTTGGCTACTTTAAAGTTATCACGGTCCATTTGAAAAGGGATGGTGAGTCTCATTAGTTGGTTAACACATCAGTGTTTCCATAAAAAAAATTCCTTTCTCCTTTGCATTGTTTGCTCAGTAAAGCAATCACTTCCTGCCCCAAATACTTGAGGAACTTTCTTGCACCACATCACAATCTTTTTTTTTTTTTTTTTTAACTAGTTTAATACATTTTTTCTGATTAGAAGCATGGCTAGTGAAAAAATAAGCTAGGTTTATGAAATACTAAAGATATTTCTGAAACGTTCATTTTACAAGTAATTATTTTCTATGTGTATGTTGCACCTACCTTTTCTGTATTGAAAGGGTCGAAATCTTGACTCAGACAATAAAGCCTGTCCCTGAATGGCTCTGCTCTGACAAGGCAGTGGAATGTATCAATCACTGTGTGCCTCCTATAGACAAGGTTGGAATCTGGCTTATTAAAGGCAAAAAAAACTTTGAAATCATCAAGTAAGAGCTAATGATGGTGTCAGTTGTAGCTATTATGTCCATCTTCTGTGATGATAGGCAAGTTGGCTGTTACATGCACTTCTCAAACAAAGGAACTTGGGTCAAGGTGGAGATGACACTGCTTTTGGGGACCACGTAAGGGGGACATACTTTGTATTTGATTTAGCCATGTAAAAGTATACTGAGAGAAGATCACATACTAAAATCTTGATTGTGGTTTTGAACAATTTTGTGACTGTTTAATTCAATATGAAGTTTAGTTAGTAACCTTAGCAATAATAGGATGTTGATCATATTTTAGAAAACAATAAAATTCACAGGATATAGGTTGTTCCCTGGAAACTATGAATGGTCAAGGGTAGAAAACCAAACATGTAATATTACATTAACTATTGTACATCTTAGAGAAATGAAGGCCAATGAAATAACAGATCTGTTTCATTACAAGAAAAATACATCAAGCATGCAATATCTTTAAAGAAATTAAAACTTATAGTGATCCAATAATTTAATTTTTAGAGTGCTTTTGATGCTTTACTGTAAAAAAGTTCACTAATGTCTTCTTAGGGAGAGGGGGAAATGGGAGTACCTCATTTTATCAGAAAACCACAGACATTTGACAGATCAGAAAGTGAAAAAATGCCCATAACTTTAAAGAATATTCTCTTTTTATAGATATATTTTTAGATGTCTATGAAGTCCCTGCATTCCCTTATTTTATCTTCAAACATTTGCATCTTGCTTGCATATTCTTGAGAGGAGGTATAGGTTATACAGTACATATTTTTAATTAGCTACCTAGCCAGTTCAGTTTTGCTCACTTCAGATTTTTTAGCAGTGTGTTAATTTACAGGAGGAAAAAAAATAATCACATAGAGAAGACTGGAAATGATTCATCGCCCCAGAAAAAGTCTGCTGTAAACAATGGTAGGGTTTTTTATTCTGTATTAATTCAGCAGCTTTGAAATGTGTCACTTTATAGAGTTACTTAATGATTTGTTTTCATCTCTTACTAGTACAAAGCTTTTAGTGTGCCTGACTTTAGTAAAGCCTTTGTTTACTGCTTTCTGTATTACAAAAGAAATTAAAATGATACAGTCTCAAGTTATCTAGAACATTGGTGCACGATCCAAAGAAACAACTTAGAAAAAAGGAGAATTATCCTTACAGTGAAATGCTCCGTTTGACTTGAAGGAGTAAGCTGTGAGGACATGGAGATATTTGTTTCACCCAGGAGGTATTCTAAATGTGACAACTAAGTAATGAGTAGGAATTTCAAAGGGGAACTGCTCCTATTAAGTTCAAAAGCAATTTGCTTAACCTTGTTTAGTCAAATTTAACCATGTAGTCTTTTTTATAATATGTTTACAAAGAAACTAGCTCTCTGTGGCACAGTGCTGTCCGTGGTACAGTAGTTTTACTTTCGTCTTACTTGAGTTATCTTAATTTAAAATGCAACAAATTTGTTTGCGTAGTTCCTCCATGCGCAGGGCTGTTAGCTAGCATGGGGGGCAGTGTTGCAGCAGTCCTTCTGCAGGTGTGGCTAGTGCAGCAGAACCTGCTTCAGAAGGGAGTTGTGTCTGTGAAGGATTTCCAAGGTTCTGGAACTGGACTGGAAGACTAGCAAATGTAATAGGATTTGGTGTGAACTTCCTTTCTGAAGGGGTGGGGGGGGGGAATAGATGGGGCTATATCTTGATTATTTATTAACTATATTCTTTAATTTCTTAGCATTGCTTTCATGGTCCAGAAGATGCATTCTAGTTCTGTGTTCCTAACATAAAGTTGGATTACATCTAGAAATCAGAATATATGTAATGGTGAAATCCTGGCAAATAAATGCTGTAAGTAGGAAGATTAAGCATACTTCAGAAGACCAAAAAGAATCTCCACAAATACATTTATAACCCACCTTCACATTTCCTTGTTCTGTCCTTTAGGGAAGCCACTGAAATTTGAGAGTGAAGGTTACATGCAAGAGCATTAGCAATTCTTAATCTCTCTTCTAATTCACAGAAATCCCAAACATCAAATCAAGAAGCTAATTAAAGACACAATTCCAATTACAATGAGTTTCTGTATTGAAAGTAACTCAAAAATTGCATAATGAGCCTCCATTATCTCTCAGTGATTTTAGAACAAAAGTAGCTAGTCCATTAGGAAAAGATAAACTTCCTCCTACAAAGTCTCACTCTGCAGTACAAGTATGTGATTTAAAAACTAAGTTTTAAAGCTTATACATACTTTCTTTGTTAGTCCTTTCCCAGAGCAGCATAGCGGGTAGTTCTGTTCCTCAGGTTACTGCTACATGTGACATCAACTTGACACAGCAAATTTTCCCACTAGTCCTCAAGAGTTTTTATCCTGCCAGATGCCTCCCCTCAAGCATGTACACAGCTGATTCAGTAGCGTGTGATCTCCCCACCACTCTGTGGTGCTCTTGTAGTGTCTCAGATGTTCAGTATCAGATCTTGTGGGCTCTAGTTGTGTGGTCCTTCTCCAAAAGGAATATCCATTCATGCTTTAAGACAGCAATGCTTATAATGATAATGAAATGCATACTTAATGTGCAGGTAATGAATGTGTTCTGTAAGATTCAGTTTGGTATATATCTAGCATATCTGCCCTCCTGGGAATTTAGAAAAACATCGACTATGACCATCTATGGACTTGTACAAATAATTGACTCATACAGACAATTGATAAAGGATAGAAATACCAAGCTACTGTTGGAGGCATAGGTTTATAAAGGTCAGGAAATGTTTAACAAACCTGATCTCCTTCTCTGACAGGGTGACCCACTTGTTGGATGGAGTTAAGGCTGTGGATGTTGTTTATCTTAACTTTAGTAAGGCATTTGACAGTGTTTCCCACAGCATTCTATTAGAGAAATTGACTGCTCTTGGCTTGGATGGGCATATAATTTCCTGGGTAAAAAAAAAAAAATGGTTCAGTGGATGAGTCCCAAGAGTTGTGGCCAATAGAGTTAAGTCCAGTTGGTGCCCAGTCACAAGCGGTGTCCTCTAGGGCTCAGTACTGGGGCCACTCCTGTTTAACATCTTCATCAACAATTTGGATAAAGGGATAGAGTGCACCCTTAGTAAGTTTGCAGACAACACCAAGCTGGGTGGAAGTGTTGATCTGCTTGAGGGTAGGGAAGCTCTACAGAGTGATCTAGATAGGCTGGATCTCTGGGACAAGGCCAATTCCATGAGTTTCAATAAGGCCAAATTCTGGGTCCTGCACTTTGGCCACAACCAGCAGCACTACAGGCTTGGGGAGATGTGGCTGGAGAACTGCCAAGCAGAGAAGGACCTGGGGGTGTTGATTGACAGCCAGCTGAACATGAGCCAGCAGTGTGCCCAGGTGGCCAAGAAGGCCAACTGCATCCTGGCCTGTATCAGGACTAGTGTAGTCAGAAGAAGCAGGGAGGTGATCATTCCTCTGTGCTCGGCTTTGGTGAGACCACACCTCAAATGTTGTGTCCAGTTTTGGGCTCCTCGCTACAAGAAGGACATTGAGGTGATGGAGAGGGTACAGAGGTGGGCTACCAAGCTGGTAAAGGGTTTGGAGCATGTCTCTTGTGAGGAAAGGCTGAAGGATCTGAGGCTGTTTAGCCTTGAGAAAAAAAAGGCTGAAGGGAGACCTTATTTCTCTG